>JAHBCN010008918.1:0-36738 GCA_019359885.1 Listronotus oregonensis | reverse complement strand
CTTACAGGTTTTTAAGAATCAAATAAACACAAAATTAAATTCTCCAATACCACTTAGAAGCAATAAAACAAAGTTTTGTATGAAATTAGTATATTATCTTTAGTTGCGTTCTCATTACTTTATAGCCTCATTCATAAGCTACTAGGCCATGAAATATTCACCTGATAAAGCTCTACTTTATGACCAAATACCTATTAAAATGATATACATTTCTATTATATTTAAGTTTTTTATTTAAAACTTTACACCCACCTATAAACAAAACTTAATAATCAGATACGAGCTGCCCTTTACAAGCAAAAAACCTAAATAAAGAATAGTAAATAATTATTTAATTTAAAACTAACTGTACTAACACCACTTAAATATGTGAGTTGAAACAAGTGACAAACCACACTTCCGAAACACTGGGTTACCAGATTCACACAGTTCATACTGTATGATCTACAAAGTAATATTTATTTAAATCCAATTTAACATGGTTGGTACAGTGGTTTTAATTTTATTAAAAGCACCTTGTCTTTAATAATTTTTGCATCCAAAAACTTCATACTATGTGCAGGAACATAAAACACATGGCTTTCATTTGTTGTTGTTGTGTGTAATAGCTTGTTGTAAGCACTAAATAGCAGACAATATCCATTTGAGTAACAGGGGGAAAGTCAGCAGGATTCATACTTAAATCCGACTCTTTTAAACAAAACGGATCCACAAAATTAATTCCGGAGAGCTTTTGTCTGTATCGATTTGCGGCATCCGCATTTTCAGCTTGTAGCTTCACAAAATAGTCGCTCATGATTGATTCTCTATAAGTACCATTACTAAGACTCCCAAATAATATAAATATACTTAAAAAGTCACTTTAAACTACTTGAAATCCGAAAAAAATCACTATAAAACAGGACAATGCACAGGCAGGTTAAATTGCTAAGCGGGTTGTTTGTCCTCCAGCAAGTTTGTTTACCATAATCAGCTGTTTTGTTAGACTGCCTAATACAAATACATACTCATAATTATTAAGTTGTTTTTTTTAATAAAATCAAAATCCTTGATTAGTTAAGTTGTGGAATTTTTTTCTTCTTTTCTTTGTGGGCTTTGCAACTGATAGTTCAGGTAAACCTGCAGTGGTACAACACTCAAAATTCTGAACTGGGTTCAACAGTGAACTGCAGTTCAAGAAAACTTCTGTTGAACCATTGTTTGTACAACCGGGCCTTAGAATTCTGGATATAGGTATACCTACATTTTTATTCGGATTCTCTACAAGTCTACATAACATTTTAGGCCTAAATTATTAAATTATATTTTACTTCTCTATTAATTTCAATTCCAATTATGGTACATTACACTTTTAAATGTTTTTAAATTTAAACATTCAGTAGAATTAAATTACAATATAAAAAAATATCTTTATTCTACAATTCAAAATATCTTAATTTTTACCAACATAAAGCCCACCAAAATTTGAATTAGGATCCGCCCAGCGGCCAATCACCGCAACGCCGGGTTTTGCTTTTTACTGTAGTCTGTCTAACCCCCGGTTGATTATATTTTTATACGGGGGGCTTCGATTAGGAATATATAATATTATGAGTGAGATTATTAATGTTTGTATTATGTATATTTTTTTATAAACCATTATTGACAAATAGGTTACTTTGGTAACAAAGAAAATAAAAGACGGTAGGTACAACACAAAAATACACAAAGTAATATTTATTACACAAAAATATATTTATTACAAAATTTCACAGATTTTTTAAAATGTTAAGTTTTGGGCACTCTTTATTACCAGATTGGATTTTAAATTCTCTGTTCACAAACTTTAATGTAAAATAAATACGAACTCTCGTGTACAATGATAAAAAATATGATTTTAGAAAGTTTGGACATGGATGAATAAGTGTTTGAGAAAAGAGTTCATTTAATTTAAATCCCACATTGTTTTAAGAACAGTAACTATAAAAGTTTGTCACAAAAATATCTTCTAAAGATTGCAAATAATTCAAAAATATTTTGGGCGTACTTTTAGGCCTCCAAATAAGGTTTGTTTACCTTCATAGGCATTTAGTTCGCAAAACAATGTAGATTTTTCACTTTCAGAAGAATTACAATAGTTTACACAAATGGCACAAGTGTGTTTTGAAAGACATTTTTTCAAAAAGTATCCACCAACATAACCCCGAGCATTGCCCTCTTTAGTTTCTAAGTTTCTATAATCGGTAGTTTGTAGTTTTAAAATGGATGAGTGCATACAACAAACTCAAGGACTAGAATTAACGCAACGCCAGTTTGTAGGCAAGGTGTTTGGTATAGTGATCTCTTTGTTTTTGTTTTGGAAAAACGTTAACAAATTGCCAGATCTCAAAAACCAAAATCAGGAAATTACCTTGAAAATGTAATGTTATTGGTTTTGGTATTAATATAGGCAACATCGACTTAAATATAAACATTTATTAATATGACATTTCCAAGCACCGGCAACAAGGTTAATTTGGACAGCTGCTGCATTCGTTTAATAAAAAATGATAGTAAATCAGGTGTTGTACGGCACTTCGATGTCATTTTATCTCTTTCTAGTAGGTTGTATTATTCAATAACACGTTTTGTAAACTGACCTGATCAACAGCAATCGAATTGAGCATCTAAAATAAATGTCACATCAAGAATTCATGAGTGCATATTTTATCCCTGTTTTTTTGTTAAAAATGATCCTTCTTTTATAAGGTTAGGGGTAATCGTTGATAAAATATCGGAAGCTTCTTCTAATGTGTTTCCACCTTGTGTAGGATCAAAGGATTTTAACGCGAACATTTTTTTTAAAAGCTCTACAGAACTAAATGGGTGTTGGATTTCTTGCATTTCCACAAGCATTTCTAATTTGACCAAAATAATTTTCAAGACAGTCCTGATTTAAAGGACGAGTTAGTAAAAATCGGTAATTGTTTTGTTGTAATTGTTTCCATAACTGTAAAACTGATGAAATTGTTAGTTCATATATAAATCCATATATAAATTTAAGTGTATTAGTAACATTTTTGTTTTATCTGTCCAAAACTTTTAAATTTAAAAAAAGTGTCAATTTTATTTAAAAATGTAATCTGTTCAAGAGTACCCATAAAAGCTTGACATGTTTTTAAGTTACTAGAATTTAATAAGTCGAATAGCTTATAAATTTCTTCAATAAAGTTAGCAGTTATCTTGGCCTCTTGCGGTAGCTTTTCAAAATCTATATAGGTATGCAAAGCAACTGCAACGAATGGCTTAATATCTAAGTTGCTAGTTTAACCTTTTTTTTTAATTATTTGGGTTCAGGTGTTGATCTGTAAGTATTGGTGCTAACCTATATTGTTTAATTTTGTCAATATTATACATGGTTTCCAAGAAGCGTTTATCTGTTGTCCCGTTTTCGATTACAAATCTATCTTTAAAAAAAGTTATTTTCTAATGATTTTAGTAAATGCGGCACATCAAATAAATAAAAAATGGCTGATTCCACAACATAAAAATATGGTTTTTCAGCACTTAGCTTAATTACTAATTTATAAAAAGTTGGCCCCTGGTCGGACGTTACTGCCAAGACGTTAAGACCTACTGATTTTAGTTTTCGAATCGACTCGAATATTATTTCTTTCAATAGTATATAACGTAAATCGTGCAAAAACGCTTCCGCTAATATAAATTCACCACTCCGTCAGGGACGCTATTCTTGGTCATTCGCTTCTTTCAAGATCCGTCAAATTTGTTAATAAATTAAATGCAAATTCGACGTATCCTGAAAGATGCGAGTGACCAAGAATAGTGCCCCAGGGACGCTATTCTTGGTCATTCGCTTCTTTCAAGATCCGTCAAATTTGTTAATAAATTAAATGCAAATTCGACGTATCCTGAAAGATGCGAATGACCAAGAATAGTGCCCCAGGACCGAAGGCTCTGCACAAAGTAAGTCACTGCTAAGCAGTGAAGCTGCTGGGTAGCCGATGGGCGAGGGATCGGTGCAGGCAGGAGGGAAATTTTACGCAGCACGCTTGAGTGAGCAGACCTTATATACTTGGACAGGCCTGGATTAACCATGGGGCTAAAGGGGCTGGAGCCCCGGGCCCCGTCATTCAGAGGGGCCTCGCAGGGGCCCTACTGAATGACGGGGACCCACTGAATGACGGGGATCCTCTGAATGAAGGGCCCCTTCCTAAATGACGGGGCCTAAGGCTCGAGCATCATTTAAATGAATCATCAGTCTAATGAGTATTAAAATGATTAGGTCAGTAGATAATTAATGAAATCAATAGATCTACTAAAAATCAGTAGACGTGGCAACACTGTAATACTGTTCATACATTGCGGCTTGCGGCGCCTCCGCCTGTCTATATCTATAACGCAATACATAAATGTAACCCTTAAGAGTATATGCACGCCGCGATCGATCGCAAAAAATTACATTGGGTTAAACGGGAAATCTTTCTTTCTGTTGAAGTGAAACATGAGTTAAAATAAAAAATAACTTTCCAGCACTCTTAAAAAGACTATCTATCAAAATGCGTTTACAGACTGACTCTAACTTTATTAGATTTTGTGTTATTCAATATTTAAAAAAATCGGCTAAAAACAATAACTTTTGACGCCTGCATTTCCCCTTAATAATTTGGTCAATAGGCAATAAACCCGGAGTTGAAAAGAATTTATATTTGCAGTTTTGCAGGTGTTTATTTATTTGGGTTTTCTACTTATTTTAATTTACGATTTATATTATTATATACTTGAAACTGCTTTTTATTGGCATTGCTGCTTTTCTAGGCTTCGATGGTCTTTGTTTTACATAAAAAAAACATTTATACTAAAATTATTCCTGCGGCGAGACACTCGAGTTTTTTTAAGGCATCTTTGTTCTTTCTATAGTATTCCTTCTCTATGGGTTGTTTTGATGTTGTTTTAGACAGTGCTTTTTATTCAGAGGTCTGTATATTTTGATTTTGGCGCTTAGTGATGATTTTTAAGAAATTATATTGCTTGAATTTCAAAAGTGGCAAGCCTGTGATGAAAATATACATAAGTAAGTTTTAAAGAAGTACAGTGAAAGCTCTGATAAGCGGACATCGACGGTTCCAACATTTTTGTCCGCTTGTGGGAGCTGTCCACTGGCGGCTAGCACCACGGATTCCACTTTGGCTTTTACATTGTACGCATGCGTTAGATTTTTGCGGGATTTTTAATTACTTCACTTTGCTAGTTAATTAATACAGGATGTAAAAAGTATGATGCTCACGATTTTAATTGGCGATAGTGGAGTTCAAAACAAGTCGAAAAAGCCAAAAACATATGGGTCAAAATTAAATGTTTTCGAAGTAAGGTAGAAGCACCAATAGTTGACAGAGCCCCAATGGTTAACAGTCTGAGATTATATTCTAAATAACAAGAAAGCTGTAATTTGTAGAAACCTTTAAAACCGTGCTTAGAACACCTAAAGCCATCTATTTCCTAACACCCAAACCAACATTCTCCTACTATTAGCATACTGTCATGGCCGCCAAAATATCAGGTGAATAACCTTACATGGTGACTTGATTTAATATTTTTAACAGTTTTGTTAAGAAAGTGAGTGAAATTAAAGGTAAGCAATTAAGTTTGAGATACATTTTTAAAAGTCTTATATCACTGGTAGGTAAATTAATGACTTATTATGCACTTCTTTGTTATTTGTTAATCTTAATTTTGCTGTTTGAGGTTAGTTTAGGTATGTGTCAACTATTGGATCCAAGACTTGCTGAAATTCCAATAATTGACAGGAGTGTCAACCATTAGCTCTCAACTTTTATTTAAGGTTTTTGTATTATCTACTTACCTGCTTTGTCGCATTTTTTTTCATATAAATTACATTTAAATACGACAACGGGATCCAATAGTCGACACCCCTGTCAATTAGTGGGTATCATGCTGACAACTATTGGGTAACAGTTTGTTTGTTTCAGAAAATGCCAAAAACAAAAGTGTTTTTTAAGTACACAGAAGCTCAAATGGACGAAGCTATAGCTGATGTTAGAAGAGGATTAGCAGTAGCGACAGCTGCAAAAAAACACAATGTACCGAGGGTGACATTAATGTATAAAGCCAAAGGAAAAACGCCAACAATTCGGAAAATGGGTAGGGAATCATATCTTGCAAAAGATGAAGAAAAACTACTAGTATCTTGGATCCTAACTATGGCTAAAGTAGGATTTCCAATAGGAAAGGATCAACTACTGGATAGCGTCCAACATTTGATGGTAGAATTAAAAAGAGAAAATCCCTTTTTAAACAATAGACCGGGAAAAAAGTGGTATAGCAGTTTTTTAAGAAGAAATCCGGAAGTCAGCCAGAGGACGCCACAAAATCTTACCTTATCAAGGGCTTCAGTAACTAGTGGACAGCTAAAAAATTGGTTTAGTGAGATATACGATTATTTGTCTGAACATGGATATACTGAAATATTGGATGATCCTCGACGTATTTTCAATGCAGACGAAACCGCCTTTTTTCTTAACCCCAAGGGTGACAGAGTATTAGCTGCACGAGGAGAGAAGACTGTCTACAAAACAGTTAATAGTGACGAGAAGGAGTGCTTGACAGTACTGATTTCAGGAAATGCAGGAGGTGATCTCGCTCCCCCAATGGTAATCTTTAAATATGAAAGAATTCCCAAAGATTTAGCTACAAGTGTACCAGAGTCTTGGGGTATCGGAAAATCGGACACCGGCTGGATGACGGGTGAAACATTTTTTGAATTTATCACTAACATATTCTATCCGTGGGTTGTTGAAAATAAGATTAAATTACCATTAATCTTGTTTATTGATGGACATGCTTCCCATCTTACATTCCATGTAAGTCAATTTTGTGACCAACACAAAATAATCCTTATTGCACTATTTCCCAATGCAACACACAAAATTCAACCAATGGATGTTGCTGTTTTTCGTACGTTAAAAGCGGGATGGAAAGATAATGTTAGCCAGTGGAGACTAGAACATTTTAATAACCCAATCCTTAAGAAGATACATTTTTGTCCACTACTGAAAAAGACTCTTGCAGAGAGAATAAAAGGTCAAATTTTACAAAACGGTTTTAGAAAACGTGGTCTCTCTCCCTGGAACCCAAGTGCTGTTGAACAGGAGGTGGAAAAGGAAAATAGGTTGTCAGAAAAAATCTAATAATGAAAAGAAAATGATTGAGATTAGTAAAGGTTTACTTTTTGTGGAGAAATATATAGGCAAAGAAAAAATGGCAAAATTCAAGAACTGCTCTGTTTGGGATGGAGATATAACTGATCAATCACTTTTCGAGTTTTATATGAAAATTTCATCAGAAAAGAGCGATCTAGAAAAGGAAATAGGAAAGAAAAATAATTGTGAAATTAATGAAACACAACAAAATCAGGAAGAAATTGTAAGAACTTCTAGCAGAACAGAAACATTTGAGAGGTTAGAGAAAGAAGATGAAATTGCGGAAAATAATTTACTAAAATGTTCAAAAAACTCCACCGAAATTCCAAAAAAACATGCCTATTCATGTGAAATTATAAACAATACAACACCAGTAAAAGAAGATGGGGAACAAAATAACATATTATTTTCACCTACCAAAGAAGCTTCTCAACAGGTAGTTTGCCCAAGTGAAAATGTGCCTACGCCTTTTAAAAAGGCCCTATTTTGGCCTGGCCCTAAGCCATCAAAAACAAAAAAGAATAAAAAAGAAAAAATACCATCTGTAACTACTTCAAAAAGTTGGCAGAGATATTATGAAAACAAAGAACTAAAAAAGAAGAAATTTGAGGAGGAGAAGAAAAAAAGATTTGAAGAACGCAAAAAAAGAAGGAAATGAAAATTACAGAAAAGGAAAATGCTTTGAAAATTAAAAAGATGTCTAGAAAAAAGAAGAGGTATGACCAATCAGATACAAGTTCCGAAGATGAATGGGAGGCATCAGACAGTAGCCTTGATGACGTGAATGTTTTTGAAAAAGATACTGAAGATTTAAATAGCAAAGAAATAGATGCCTCTGATCTACAGTGCAAAGAAGGAGACTATGTTCTAGTGTCTTTCCCTGGTAAGAAAAGGAATCTAAAATTCGTATGTGTTATACAAGAATTACTAGAGAATGATGAATTGGAAATAATTGGAATGAAGAAATGTACAGATTCTAGTTCCAGATTATTTGTTCTAAATGAAAAGGATGTCAGCACAATCATAAAGTCCCAAATTACAAAATTACTGAAGTTTCCGAAAATGTATGTAGCCGGGGATCGATTGAAGTACGAATTTGCCGAAGATTTTGAGGTAGATGGTTAAAAAAATTACAAGACTTTTTAATTTTTGTTAGCACTTTTTTTTTTTAATACTCATTAAAGATATATATTGCAAAAAATGTGTTTATTTTAAATGATAGGTATTTAACTGTCTTTATCATCATAAGTTAGGCATGTCAAACATTCTCTATTAATTAGTAAAATATTAATTAGAAAATATTCTTAAATATTAGGAGAATTACATTTTATTATCAACATTACAATTTTTATTTAAATACATAAATATTACCATTTTACAAACAGTGTCAATTATTGGGTAAAAAACTGTCAATTATTGGTAATTCCAGATTTTCGTCATGTCAACTATTGGTTAGTTTACTTCGAAGTACATTTTATTTTTTTCTACTAAAACTATTAGGAAATACTATATTTGCATACATATTGCTTCTTAGGACGTATGAGAATATGCTTCCAATTAAAACAATTTTTTATCAGTTTTTATTTTAGAACACATGATAAATATTAAAAGATAATTTCTAAATGTGTCAATTATTGGTGCTTCTACCTTAGGCCTTTCAAAGTTTAAAAAAATTGGCAACACACAGTTTTGCATTTTTACACTTTTTTTTAAGAAGATTTATTTATATACAAATAATAAAATTTACTTCTTGCAATTTATTTTGATATTTAATTTGAAATTAAATTTATGTAAAAAACAATACATTATTGTTTGGTTAATATTTGTAATTAAAAAATAATTGTTCATACCACAAATAGGCAAAATATTCATTTTAAGAGCACAAATTATTATGTTTTAAAACAGCACTTTTTTATTTTACTTGAAGAATAAGATTTCTCGGTTGCACACATCTCGTTTTCACAAATCTTGGACACTACAGTTGTAAATTTATAACATATCCGTATTTTTCTCGATTTAAAAACAACCAAAAATGTTGCGGCCGTTGAACATGTATTTACAACTGACTACACAAGGCTTCTAGCTAGGTTGCTCTGTTGCCAATTGTTTTTTTCATTTTTAATTGGGGAAAAAATTATTATTATTATTTTCTTTTTATTTCTAGATTGAAACATTTGAAACTTTTTTTATTTTATTAGCAAATAAATCTACTGATAAGCGATTAAGAGAAAAGTTTCCAGTGGTTAAGACCTTCAGAAATAATTGCTTTCAAAGCTCAAACTTTTACATCGTTTAGACAAAAATCTATCAAGTTTTGACACATATGTCATATGAGCTTTTCGACTTGTTTTGAGCTCCACTATCGCCCATTAAAATTATGATCATTATACTTTTTACACCCTGCATATTTTGGAGAGTGTTAAAGGAGTAATGGTTAATGGATAAAAAAAATTAGTTATAATATGAGAATTATAAGTTAATCAAACTCTGTAAAGAGTATGTTTTAATTTTTATTAGCTGTCCGTTGTGTATAGGGCGTTTTAAATTCGTTGATCATCATTGGGGTTTCCAAAATGATAAGAAATAAAGGGGATATGTCAAATTGCGGCCCAAATCATCAGGTAAAAATAACAGCTAAATTGCACCCCAAAATAAGGTTTAGCCTAAATAAAACTTGCAGTCAATAAATGTTTACCTGGTTGACCCAAACAGGATGGACCTATTGCGGCCCGTAATAAATACCATATTCAAAATTATTAAAAGTTTGTTAATAACTTCTACGTAGGGATAATTTAGACAAATTCAAAACCCTTAGTTCTAGTCGGTCATGGTTGGTTCTGTTTAGTTAAATCGGCTTTATATTTTTCCTATTAATATTTTAGACGTAATAAATACTACATTGAAGATTATTTAAATTTTGTTAATAACTTCTACGTAGGGATAATTTACACAAATTCAAAAGCCCTCCTTTCTGATCGGTCGTGGTTAGTTCTGGCTAGTTAAAGTAACTAACCAGAACTAACCACGACGTGATAAATCACTAAAAGTAGGAAAAATAAACTTTTCTGTCTAGGCCGAAATTTTGCCATAGATTCGGCGCCCCAAAAAAAACCCTTGTACCAAATTTGGTCAAAATCGGAGTTGGAGCAACTTTCTAGAAAATTACGAAGAATTTTATTGCAAATTTGGCAAATTATGTCCATTTTTATACCAAATAATAATAAAAAGCGCACAAATAATATTGATACTTATATTTTTTACTAAACAAAAACACAGAAGTATACAAATTAACAAAACACAAAAATGTTAGGTTAGGTGCAGTTGATATGATCTTATGCCCATGCGCACAATGTGAAAGCCAAAGTGGAATCCGTGGCGCTAGCCGCCAGTGAGCTGTCCGCTTTTGGGAAAGGTTAAATAAAAATGTGAACAATTTATAAATATGAGAATATTCAACAACGTATGTATTGTGTCAATGTTAAAAAGGTCTTAATAGGCGCCATTGTTGTTGCTTTGGATGCTAATAATACGTTGTTATACTGACAAGCGTGAGTGCACGCGAATTGCGAAAGCACTGTATTTTAACCTAAAGGGGAATCACATAATGTGTTGATTTCAGATCTCGGGGAAATACCGCGGCAGCTGATGAAACATACATAGACGCTGCGTTGTTGGTAACGGTTTATTCTGTCTGGTTTCGGAGCTTCGCGTCCGCTCTTGGGAGAGTTTTGAGTCTGCTGGAAGCAGTGATTATACGTTATTAACTTTTTTACTTTTGACCTTAGCTGTATCCTAGCTATAAATAAATAATCAGCGTTGCTGCGTTCTGAGTCGTGTGGTAAGTGGGGATCACATCACACTGATCATTTTATTTTAAATTTGTTAAATGTGTTTTAAATATTATTTAATAGAGGAAGACAATAGAAAATACGTTTACGCACCCATTGAACTTGAACACTGATATATTCTAATTCGGTGCCCGTAGCCCGTGCCAATATAATGGATAGTAACCAATCAAAATTGAGCCGACACAAAAGCGGCGCTCAAAAAAGAAAAGTAAGTACAGTTTGCTTAGTTCTATATTGCTATAAAGAGCCACATGGCTTCAATTTATCAGAATAACTAAAAATAATTATTTAAGGCCGCCGAGAAAAAGTTAGAAAGAGTAAAGAAACTTCCCAAAATAACAAGTTTTTTAAGTAAACCTAAACCTCCAATTAAAAAGGATTCCACTGAAAATAGTTCTGACTTAGGAAACGCAAACATTAAGAGCAGTGATGATACTATAATAAGCGGCACTAATGATGATAATTCGCACGATGGAAATTTAAAGGAAAATTCAGCAGAATCAGGTATTACTTAATTTAATTTATAGCAAAGTGTTTTAAAGAATTTTTATTTTTTTTTTATTTTAAAAAATAGGTTAAAAGTTTCCAGAGTTTTAATGGTACCTAAAATTAATTTCACATTTTCAAATAATATTTTTATTTTAGTACCTTCAACAAGTAAATCGGATGCAACCCTTTCCCTTGAACGTAGTTTATTGCCACCTAATAAGGATCCGGCGAAATGGCCAGAGATAATTAGCGATAATTTAATAGATTTTTATTTGGAAAAAGGAATCGAATATTTTCAAAATTTTGACTCTGATAAAAGTTTTAAAGCTTCATTAAGATCATACAAATCCCAAAATAGAAAATTTGTTATATCAATGGTATACAAAATTTTGGTAAACGGGGAGACGGTAAGGAGGCAGTGGATTTTATATTCTCCCAGCACCGGAAATATTTACTGCTTTTCTTGCAAACTTTTTAATTTCAACAAAAGTGCTTCATTTTGTTGTGGGTTCTCAGATTGGAAAAAGGGTCCTGAAAAAATCGAACTCCACGAAAACAGCAAAGAGCATAGGACTTGTATGTATAAACTTCTTTTGAGAATTAATTTAAAAAAAAACGAGTAAACAAAACTATTGCAGAAGCCTTTCAGAAAGAAAATAATTATTGGATTGATGTTTTTAAAAGAATTGTAGTTGTAATTAAATTTCTGGCAGAAAGGGGTTTTCGTGGTGACAATGAGATTTTTGGGTCACCATCTAATGGTCTTTACATGGGAATGTTGGAGCTAATTGCCAAATTTGATCCTTTTATAGATAATCATATTAAGAATTATGGGTATAAAGGTAAAGGCACTGTTTCTTATTTGTCTAAGACCATCTGCGAGGAGTTTATCCAAATAATGTCCGATAAAGTCCTAAAAAAGATTATAGAAGATATAATAGCATCAAAGTATTTTTCAATAATAGTGGATTTAACTCCAGATTTATCGCACGTAGATCAGTTATCGATAATTATCCACTTTTGCTCTAGTGAAAAGGGTGGGCAAGTATATGAGAGATTTTTAGGATTTGTACCTATTTTCAGTCATACTGGTAAATCCCTGTCGGAGGTTGTTATAAATTTTCTGACAAAAAATACGCTGGATTTAAAATTTTGTCGTGGACAGTCATACGACAATGCTAGTAATATGTCCGGGCAGTATAATGGCCTTTAAGCACATATAAAAAGAAATTACAAATTTAGCTTTTTACGTTCCTTGTTTTGCACACTCTTTAAATCTAGTTGAAGAATGTGCTGTTGACGATTGCCTTGATGCTACAACGTTTTTTAATTTTTTGCAAAAATTGTATGCTTTTTTTTGGGTCCCCCACACATCGATGGCATTTGCTTTTAGATAATATTGGGAAAAACCTTACTGTCAAGTCGTTAAGTACCACTCGTTGGAGCTGTAGAGAAGATGCGGCAAAAGCGTTAGTAACAAGCTATGTCCAAATAAACAGTTGCTTAAAAATGATGTCGGATGATCCATCAGAAAAAAAAGACACCAAGTTAGAAGCCATGGGTCTTTCTAAACAAATGACAAAAATGGAGACTCTTGTAATGGCTACCTTTTGGAGCAAAATTTTAAGACTTTTTGCGGAAGCTTCCAAGATACTTCAAAAGTCTGGTCTGGATTTGTTGTTTGGTGAAAACATTTTAAAAGGGCTAATCAGAAGTGTTTCCTGTTTTCGAGAACAATTTGACTTGTTTGAAGAAGAAGCCAAAAGTTTACTACCACAGGAAGAATATGAGTATTCTATGGGCAAAGCAACAAAAAAAATACCCGGACGGTAAAAATGAAATATTATTGAATGAAAGAGAATTATTTCGCACGCAGTCATTTTTAGTAATAGTAGATAAGCTGGTCAATGAATTAGAACGACGGTGTAATGCATATTCAGATCTTGCCCAGTTGTTTGGTTTGATTTCAAAACTTAGCTCTAATGTATCTAAATCAGAAGTTGAAGAGTTTTCTGCAAAACTAAGAAGCGTGTACGCAGATGACCTAAATATTAATTTAACGGATGAGCTGCTATTTTTCTCGGAACTTCTTAAAACTTCTTCCGAAAAAATATGCAATCCACTTGATCTTTTAAGATATATTTTAGAACACCAATTAATTGACACGTTTCCTAACGTATATACGCTTTTGAAAATTTATCTATCGATACCAATAGCAAATTGTGAGTCTGAACGTTTCTTTTCCAAGCTAGTTTATATAAAAAATAAATATAGAGCCACAATGCAGGAGGAACGTCTGTCTTCTCTAACATTAATGTGTATAGAAAGGGACGTTTTGAAGGATTTAGAGTTTAATGACGTAATAGAAGATTTTGTAAAACTGAAATTACGAAAAAAGGTATTTTAATATTCTTATTTTCAAAAAAATCTGTGTAACCGTTTCTTTTATATAAGTAATATATATGTAGTGTTATAAATAATATTTTTTGCATTTTATTTATAAGGGGCCCCTTGATCCTATATTAGCCCTGGACCCCATAAAACCTTAATCCGGCCATGTACTTGGACGGTGTTACCGCTACTTATCGGATGATAGTTCATTCGATTCGTGGTTCGTTCAAGGCCAATCCTAGTTCAACCGAAATAGGAAGAACTATCAAAAGAATGCACTTGAAAATTTAAATGTGATGCCACATTGTGATTCGTTACCACATAATTTTATATTTAATTATTATTACGCTATTAAATAACGTAATAATTAAATATATTACTTGTGGAACAAAATCAAGAATAGAAATTTTCCACAAAGTGTCCACTTTTTTGGCGGCCACTGTATACTATTCTACACATCACACCAATAATTACGAATTAAAACGAAAACAAAACTTTTGCCGCACCACCAATAACACCAAAACAAATTAAAAACGTCCACGAATACGTATGCGAGCACAACGTCAACCCAACAACTAAAATAATCAACTGAAATTAAAACCCTGAACAAAATAATTCATGTGTCATCTTCCGACAACTGATTCATCCGGAATAATTCGTTATTTCGAAAGCAAACGCTTCGACTTCGGGTAAATCGACGGTAGGCGGTCTGCGCAAGATCTTTTGGAATACGAATATTCGACTATTAAAATCATCCGAATATGCCCATCACTACCACAAAACACGAAAGGAAAAAGAAATGTAATTGAGGCTTTTTATCCATTGGCAAAAATGTCAGAGATATGGAAGGGGATAGAACTCGCTTATCCCATGCGCGAAAGGGAAGATTATGGAGGCCGCCATTTTGCAGTTCAAATGTCAATCAGAGAGCGGGAGACTCAAGTAAATTAAAGTTTATAAAGTTATGTTCAGAAAAACAAACACAAAATATTTCAAATAGTAAATTTTCGAACTTTTAATTAGCTATTATTTTATAATTGTTACAATTTGGAATAGTTTATAAAGGTAATTTGATGATGTTAATCAAATATACCTATGACAAACACAAAACATACTTCTGATATTTAAAATATAAGATGGAAAAACGCTATTATAAAAATATTTTTATATTTTATGTCTAGTAAGATTTACTTTGCTTTAAGAATGACCTTGATGTGATTATTTTATGAGTAATATTTTAGGTGTTTTTAATCCAGTTAAGTAGAGTAACTTTTTAAGTCGCATTTTTAAAAAATGACTATCAAATTTTTAAAATAATATAATTAACAATTCTTAAGCAATAAATACCACTTTGTTGTGCAATACACATTTTTGATTTAGTAACTCTAGTATCCTTAAGTCTACGGTGAAAGCACTGTGAAACTACACATAGTCTAGGAGGAAACGGCGCATAAGTACCGAAAACTATTCCACTTCAATTTTTTTATACGATCCTCTTTAAATTGCCCTACTGATGATATAAATGCATGTTGCCATGGCGCCACCTGGTGCCATATTGTTTAAACCGAAATTGTTCAAACAATTGCAGGAAATTGTAATTTTTTAACCAGACAATTTTTTCATATTCTCTATTGAAATACAAATAAATAAGGTCCTAGGATATTTTACGATAAAGTTAATATTTCTGTAGATATGAATTTTTAAAACTTCGAAAAATCTCAAATTTGGGTACTTTTGACCAATGAAAAATTTATATTAAAAAAAATAAAACCTAAAAAATATATTTTTTCAATCTTTATACAATAGTTAATAATATCCTTAGTTGAGATTTGAAAATGTTTTATTGTTTATTCAGGTTTTTTGATTGTTTAATACGCGCGCTTACAAGTAAAATAAAGCTTTAATAACTTTTGTATAATTGATTCAGGAAAAAAACTTATAACAACAAATTGTAGATAATTAAATTATGAATTGTTTATTTTTGTATAAAATAATTAAAATATCAACTGTTCCGATGCCAAGTAATTGTGGCAACATCGCATTGCGTCATCTTCCACCACTCCAAACAACCTGCTCTGGATCGAGGAAGAGAGACAGTCGACGGCTTTGTAAAAAGACACGAAAAAATACGCAAGTGTTGAGGTTAGGCTCACTCGTTTTGAAGTTAAAAACAATTTATGCATGTATAGGAAACGCAAAATAGAAAAAATTGAGTTTCTAAATGTAGAAAAGAGTTATTTATGCAACCAGCACTATTTTTCGTAACGGTCAGAGCAAAAGAATGTAAGTTATAAAAAATAATGTTTCCCAACGCGTTTTACAAAATATTTTTTCTAATTTTGAATATGATATGATTCTTTTTAATTCAAATTTAAAATATAAAAAACTTTTCAAAACACATTCACGTCAAATATCTTACTTTTCATCGCCACTTGCGAAAAATTTTACTTTTTTTAACTAGTTATGAAAACTAAGATATTTGAAAACGTCAATAAGTTTTGAAAAGTGTTACTTAAAATGTCAAAATTAAAAAAATATATTTTATGAATATTAATTAATAATTTATAGAACATTCTAAGTCCGGTACTGGTCCTTTATTTCATATACGCATGCTGGATAACCTTATTGTTTGTTTAGTGCGCGCTAGCGTAAATTTTCCATCAGTGCTGTGGAGTTTGTGAGCGAAGCAGCAGCGTTTTTCTTACGTCGCAGAAAAGTTTCCTTGAAGAAGGGGTTTTTTCTAAGACACTAACATTTGTTCTTGTTTCTTGTGCTAGGGTAAGTTGAGCATTAGCTAGATTACATTTAATTGCTTGCTTCTTCATAATTCGCGTTGCCTTTGGAATTTTTTGTGATCCATCTTCTCTGGCCTACCACTCTTTTAAAAGGGCTTTTTGGGGGAGAGGATCCTGGGGGAGGAACCCCAGTCACAAATATCTCGGTCGCTAAAAGGCGATGACCCAACTAAAAAGATAGATTTTAAAAAAATTGAAAATTCTCCAAATTTCATCCAACAAAAAAACAACGAAAATGACGGACAAAAAAGGAACAACCAACAGCTTTTTATACTAACATGGACCTTGGTCCATTTATTGTTTACTTAGAATCAACTGAAAAAACTGGTTTTAATATCGGTAAATTTAACACTGTAAAAATTGCAAGAGAGATTTCTAATCTTAAGCTTAATGATGTTAAAAAATTAATAAAAAGGCTCCAACAGACTCTCAATTGAATTTACAACTTTTTCTAGTGCAAACAATTTTGTAAATAATTCTACACTTTTGAATAAAGGTTATAAAATGTTTATCCCTTTCAACTTTGTAACCTCAAAAGGCCTAATTAGGCAAGTGGACTCTGATATCAGTGAAGATGAACTCATTCAACATAGTCAAGCTTCGGGTAACATTGAAATTTTGTCGGCTACAAGACTGAATAGAAAGGTAATTGATAGGGAAACGAAAAATGTTTCATATCAACCTACAGGTTCTGTTTTACTCACTTTTAAAGGAGTCTCCTTGCCCAAATATGTTAGGTTCTATGGCCTCGAACATTCAGTTTGTACATACGTGTCTCCAGTGACACAATGTTTTCGATGTTTAAGATACGGACACACTAGAAAAAAATTGTAAAGGCAGAGAAAAATGTTATAATTGTGCAGAGGACTGCCATATTAGCGAACCCATTTTGAATAATCAAGAGTATCCTTGCAAGACAAAGTGTTTTTACTGTAAAAACGAACACAGAACTACCTCAAAAAAATGTCCGGAATTCAATAGACAAAAAACATAAAAGAACTTATGGCTTTTGAAAATTTGACCTTCTTTGATGCCAATGAAATATGTAAAAACCTATATTATTAAAGACCAATTCATTTTTAACGCTAATGACTTCCCAGCTATCCAAAAAAATATAATAACAGTATAAATCTCGGTCAAATAATTCACAAGCAGCAAACATAATAACAACTTCTGAACGAAGAACCCAAAATTTCAGAAATGGGGCAATAAAACGGTCATATGAACAGGTTGTTTCCACTAAAAAAAAAAGAATGATTCAAAAAGGCTTTGATAAAAAAGCATGACGAAACTCTTTATTTCCCAAACTCACGACCCGCCAAACTACCCACCAATTCAAATCAAACTATATATGGCCACCCATCAACGTCTTTTGCTTCATCCATACCCTTAAACGACCCTCCAATGCCTAACAATAGTGCACTTAACCCAGCTTTTAACGATACAAATAATGAAATAGCTTACATAATACAATTTTTAACCAACACCAATGACGAAACAAGAAAACCATAAAAATTTCTTGTTTATGTCCACATCAGGGTTCTCACGGAGGACTCTGATATGGAATATACTTAGACAACCATTTTCTCAACTTATACCTAAAATTAAGCTATCCCTTTTAATAATGCACATATTATTACTAAAATTTTAATATATTAAAAACTAGATGGCTGAAAGAACAAAGCTGAAGTTATTGCAATGGAATATCAGAAGTATAAAGTCCAATAGGGATAACTTAATAAATTTAATTGTGGAAAAAAACCCAGATCTCATTTTCTTAAACGAGACCTGGTTAAAACCAACACAAACCTTCTGTTTAAAAACATACAATATTCTTAGACAAGATAGAGATGATGGCTATGGCGGTGTAGCAACACTAATAAAAAATAATATCATTTTCAATAAAATAAAAGAATTTAGTTCAAATAATACTCAATATATAATCATAAAAATTTCAGATTATTACCTAATAAATATTTATACCAACTCAAACAATAATATTAACGAAGAGCTGCTTCAAGAGCTCACGGAAAATATAAACACAAATAAAATCATTTTAATGGGAGATTTAAATTCACACCACCCCCTTTGGGATAACTCACCTACCAACAGAGGAGGAAAAATATTAAGCGACTTTATTATGGATAAAGACCTAGTCGTCATGAACGACGGGTCCCCAACTCTATTTAAAAATCCAAATTCCAATCTTAGTGCACTCGATATAACCATCATTAGCAGTCAGTTAGCAATCAACTCGCAATGGAGTGTTCTTCAAGACTGTGGCAATAGCAACCACTACCCCACATTTCTGGAAATCAATCAAAATACACACTTTAAATTTAACTCAGAATGTTCAGGTACATACTCCATTAGAAATTTCAAGAAAGCTGATTGGGACTTATTTCAAAACCAAATAACAATCCAGTTAATCGACAGAAACTTGGACACTGACTATGATGAACTTATTAAAATCATGGATGATGTAGCTCAGGAAGCAATACCCATTAAAATGTGTGGCCTACCTCGTAAAACAAACAACCCATGGTGGGATGAAGAATGTTCCACATGGATAAAGGAAAGAAAACTAGCAATAAATAATTTGAAGAGATCCCCAACCCTAGAAAATTACATAAAGACAAAAAATCATAGCGGTGGTAAGAAAAACCTTAGAAATAAAAAAGACAAAAAATTCCAAATATTTTGCGAAACACTAAACAGAGAATCTAATGTCACATATATTTGGAACAAAATTAAAAAAATTTTTAAATAATAACAAAAACAGAAACATCAACCTTTTAATTTCGGACGATACAAAAAAGGCAATACTCTTCAAGATGTCTTCAGTCGATATCGACCCATCTTTTCAACTTTGTACACCTGAAAATGATTCACAATTATTCTCTATACATGAGCTGAATAACGCTTTAAAAGATAAAAAACTATCAGCAGCAGGCATGGACGACCTGGCATACCCTATGATTAAGAATCTTCCTTTAGAGGAAAACAAATTTTATTAAATAATTATAACAACTCTTAATGGGACATACACTACCAAATTCTTGGAAAAATTTAACGTTATAACCCTCTTAAAACTGAATAAAGACCAATCTCTTCCAGACAGTTATCGCCCAATAATTTTATCCTCCTGTGGATGTAAAACTTTGGAAATAATGATTAAAAACCGCTAGACTGGATGCTGGAACACAGGAATACCTTTGGTAATGAAATAGCTGGATTTCGCAAAGGAAGGGGAATATATGATAATGTGGCCTTTTTGTCCTCCTACATATTTGACGCTTTTAATTCTTCGGAAACCGGTATTGCCATTTTCTTGGATATTAAATCTCAGTGGCGGCTCGCCATATGAAGCAACTGAGGCCGGGCCTCACATGTAAAATTACACTGTTACAGGTACAATCAGCAGTACATATAATGTAAAATTTATTTAAATATAAAACGTTTTTAACTAATTTCTAATTATTAAAAGTATCAAAACATTAAAATAACATTATAATTTAAAATAATATCTTTTAAATTTAGCGCGCGTCACCTTCCAATCGCTCAAATAGACCCTCCTATCGCATAGTAACAAAATAGTAATCTCCGAAATTTGGGCTTCATATGCGTCACAAATCGCCGATGCAACGCTATGCTACCCCACCACGCAAACCGCACAAGACGAGGATTTAAATACGCGAATTTTTGCATCCGTTGAGGCCCACAATTTTGGCTTGTATCGGCTGCATATTGCCAAATGGTCGCTTTAGAAGGTGCGTATTTGAAATTTGGCAACATTATATTGTCTATCTCGTTCATCTCCTCTCTTTTCTTCTTGAAGAATCAGGTGTGAGGTGATTTATTTGTTTCTATAATTAGATCACGGCATAGGAATTGCAACTGCGACCGTTATATTAAATAATCATTTAGACTATAGACACGTGCCTATTAGAGAAGCGGGGTAGTATTTAATCTTTCTGGTTTAAAACAGGTGTTTGTGTTTGGCGATTTTAGACTTTCGAGGTAAGGCATAAGCCCTTAAAACCTGGGTAAGCAGTACCTATTTGTTTTGTATTTTAATAATAGCCACAGCATATTTTTTTTTTGGTTGGTTTGGTTTAAAAATATTTGCTTTGTTACTTTGTTTTATCTTGTACCGGTTTTAATTTAAAAATACTTATCGTAATAATGAATCCCTCTCACGATATTGTTTTATCTTTGCTTGAAACCCTTTCTCGCGACGACCTGAAGTGGAAAAACGGCAAATATTAGAGAGTCGGCCAACACCAAAATTAATGGCGGTTATTAGCGAAAAGAGGGTGGGTCGGGAGACTTCGCGAACGTTTCAAACTTCTTGGTATGATAGTTATAAATGGCTTTGCGGGAGTCGTATAAACAGAGTCTGTATTGCTGGCCGTGTATTTTATTGGGTAAGGCGAAAACTCATGGTGCTCAAAAGATGGTTTTAGGGACTTGAAAAATTTTTCTCGTAGTACCAAAATGCACGAGGCTTCTAAAGAGCACATAAAAACTTCATGGCTTTGGTGCGGTTAGAGCAAAATAGGGCCACCATTCAGGATGCATTAAAGGAAAACGCTAGTTTAAACAAAATTTTATACAACGAAAATGTTCGCAAAAATCGATTATTAATTAGTTATTTAATTGATGTTACACTTACGTTGGGAAAACAAGAACTACCTTTTCGGGGACATAATGAAAGTTTAGAGTCAATAAATCGAGGAAATTTTAAAGAAATTTTTAAATGCATAATTAAACGTAATCAAGACCTTACTGAACATTGTGAAAAATTTAGCAACATTTTTACAGGGCAGTCTAAAACCATACAAAACGAACTAATTTCTTGTATTCATGAATATTTGACAGATTTTATTAAAAATGAAGTAAATGATAAGGAATGTCTTTTTTCGGTGTAATGGCAGATGATACAACAGATATAACAGAGCGTTCCCAATGTGCGATAACTATTCGATACGTCATAAAAGGGTGTCTGTATGAGAGATTTTGGGTTTTTTGATGTCAGAAAATCGAACAGCAGATGCTCTTTTTAATTTGTTAGAGAGCGTTCTGGAGCCATATTTTAGGAAAGATTAGTGGCTCAGTGTTATGACGGGGCCAGTGTTATGTCTGGCGAGCTAAATGGGCTTCAAGCAAAGATAAAATCTTCAGCCCCCTTGGCTTTGTTTACCCATTGCTGCGCACATAGATTAAACCTTGTGCTGCAGCAAGGCACTAAACAAATCGATAAAAGTCGAATTTTTTGTACTTTGTTAGGTATACCAACCTATTTTCATAATTCAGCGAAGCGCGCCTTTGTTCTCGATCAAATAGTCGGAAAAAGGATACCAAGATCGGTCGAAACTCGCTGGTATACCCGTTCCAAAATTTTAAATTTAGTTGCCACTGAATGGGATAACTTAAAATTAGTGTTCCAAACCCATAATTGATGACAAAACTTCAGGTTCAGAATCAGTAAATTCGGCAAAAGGATTTCTAAAACATTTTCAAGACTTCGACTTCGCTATTTTGACCAAGATCTATTACGAAATTTTTCGCGTGCACTGATTTACTTTTTCAAATTCTGCAAAATAAAACTCTAGATATAAACTACTGCTCTAACCAAATCAAAATCGCTGCTCAACGAATTTCCGAATTAAGAAATGAAGAAAAGTTTAAAGGGTTTTTTTAAATTTGGGCAAAAAACAGAACTGAATTACCAAGTAAAAGGGGAAAAAGTGGTCATGAATTAGAAATCTTTTCGGCTATAAAATATTGTACTACGAAATTATAGATTGTATATCCCTTCAGTTAAGTACTCGTTTTAATAATCTCCACGATTTAAATTTTCTTTCATTAGTAGATTCTTCAAAATTTACCGAATATTCTAAGAATTTTCCCGAAAATCATTTGAATGTTTATTAAAAATGTATCCAAATGTTTTTGAATTAGACCGACTAAAAACGAACTTAATGTTTTATACAGGGACAAACAATTTTGTAATCTCGATGTTCAACAAATAATAGAAATATTATACAAGGAATTTAAAATGATCTTTTCGGAAACTTATAAACTCTTTTGCCTAGTATTAACTATCCCCGCAACAAGTGTAACGGTAGAAAGAGATTTTTCGTGTCTTAAGCGCATTAAAACCTATTTAAGAAATACCATGACACAAGAGCGTTTAACGGGTTTGTCAATGATGGCTATTGAAAAAGGAATTTTACAAGTGTTAGTGAGGATACCCAGTTTTATGAGGATATTATAGATAAATTTGCAAATTTGAAAACCGTCGAATAGACTTAATTTACCAAAAGTAAAAAACTCTTAATTATTCATTATTTTGCCTAAATTTAATTTTTTAATTATTTTCTTAATTACGCGTATAAGGAAGTTATTTTGTGATGATGATCATTTTTTATTCTCTCTTCTTTTTCTCTCTCTCTCTCTCTCCCTCTCTCTCTCATGGGTACTGAAGGTGAATAAACACAAATAAGTGTTTATTTGTCCCTATCAATATCCTTACATAATTTTTTTTTATTTTTTTTTAACAATAAGAGAATTATTTTTTGTTTTTTTAACAATAAGAGAATTATTTTTGTTTTTTTTTTAACAATAAGAGATCTATTTTGTGTTTTTTAGCATTTAGTACTACTTAAACAAGTAACATTTTTTGTTGTCGTTAGACATGTTTTATTTTTTGTTATTATTTTTTGTACTTGAATAAGGTACAAATTTGTAGAGTTTTTAAGTTATTTTTATTATTTTATTATGGTTTTAGTGGGGCTATTGGCGATGAAGTCCATAAAAAACTTCAACGCGTCAGTGAATAATACCTCAGGTGTTGAAGCACCAAGGTGACGTGGAAATTTATTCTTTTTTTGGGCCTCACCTGTTTTAGGTACCACGAGCCGCCACTGTTAAATCTGCATACGACCATGTTAATATATACACATTATATAGAAAACTAATGAATTTAAATATTCCCACAGACATAAATAACCTTATTTATAGAATACTCTCAAAAAGATTGATTTACAGTAGAAGCATTGATGGAAACTTTATGGGTCCTTATTTAGCAACCAAAGGCATCCCTCAGGGATCACCTTTAAGTACTATTCTCTTTAACATATACATACATGATCTTTTCAAATTACCTTTAAATAATACCAAACTTATAGGCTATCCAGATGACCTAGTTCTCTTTGTAAGAGGCTCTAACTTAGAAGTCATGGGTGCCCAAATAAACACAGCACTAGAACAAGTCTACACCTACCTAAAACAACATGAATTATGTCTATCATTGGAAAAATGTGAAGCTGTCTGGTTTACAAAGGGTAAAAGAAAAAATACACCTCCAAAAATCAAAATCAATAATCATACTTTACAGTACAAAAATCATGTAAAATATCTAGGAATTTACCTGCACCAACACCTAAAATGGGACATTCATATCAATCATATATACAACAAGGCAAAGAAATCTCTAAATATCCTCAAAGCTTTGTGCAGAGTGTGGTGGGGAGCCGACCCAAACACCCTGTTGACAGCATTCCATTCATTGGTAACTTCACACCTGGATTTTGGATCCATTTTCATAAAACCTGTCAATAAAAAGTCTTAATAAATTAGATAAAGCCTTTATGAAGGTCTACGAATTAGCCTTGGATGCATGAAGTCTACACCCCAAAAGCTGCACTCTTAGCAGAAGCAGCTACCACTGACCTCGAACAGAGGCGGAAAATTATATCCACCAAACTATTAGCCAGAAAAATACATATTAGAGATCACCCATTAGTTATAATACTTTTAAAACTACGCAGTAAATTAATACTCACACCAACTTTCCAATCAGAATTAAATATACCATATTTGATTTTAGCTATTTACAATTTTTTTCCATATTTTGCAAACATTTATAAAAATCTTAATATGCCGTGCTATGAAATAGACTTCAAAATTTTAAATAACCCCCTAAAAACTATAGACTGCGCTATTAATAAGAATGAACTAATGATTCGAGAAAAATTCGCCTTAGCTACAGAAAAATATAAAGATTCATTTGTATTTATATACACTGATGCTTCGAAAAAGGATAAAAAGGTGGGTTACGGTATAACTATCCCTAAAATAAAATACAAGTTCTCTTCAAGACTTCCCGACTCTATCTCCATCTGTAAGGCTGAAATCATAGCCATACATGAGGCGGTGAAAATAGCTACTCAAAAACACTTAAAAAGGTAATTATCTTCTCTGATTCCAAAAGTGCTATCCAAAAGATTAATAAATACCATCTGAGTGCCTCCAGTGACTACTGGACACTTAGAACAAAGAGAATAATTTTCCTAGCCAATGAAAATAACTTGATATCCGACTCTCATGGATTCCAGGACACTCTGATATTCCGGGCAATACTGAAGCAGACATCTTAGCCAACATAGGTAAAGATTTAAACGTCCCCAAAAGAATACTGGTTGATTCCCAAGAATACTATAATCAAATTAAAAGCGATCTTAAAACAAAGTTTAAAAATAATTGGGGATCACTTGTAAACAATAAAAACTATAAATATTCAAAAGTTCAAACAAATTTTCCGAGTAAAAATGGTTTTCAGACTTTCCCTATAAAGACAGACGACACATCACAACAATAATTAGAATGCGTACAGGTCACTGCTTAACCAACGAACATTTATTTAAAATTAAAATAAAAGAAAGCCCTTTGTGAGTGTGGATGCATCGAGAACATGGATCATATTTTTTTTGAATGTCCCATTAATGTTGTTCCGAATCTTGATTTATACAGTGAATTTATAAAGATGAATTTTTCAACTCCCATATCAATTAATACAATTTCTCTAATCTAAGTGAAAACTCAATTAACATAATCATGTCCTTTTTAAATATTAATCGAATAAAATTGTAATGCTCAGCTTTATATGTCTCCTTTTCCTTTGATTTGTCTACATTTCCCTCCATCCAACCACCTATGTAGTGCATGTTAGCTAATCATAACCTCATTAAGCCTGTCATAGTCGCAGTCGCTCAATAATTGCTCAATAGCGCAGAATATATTTTAACTCCTTCACAGCACCTAAACAATAAATTTTGGATTTTTACAGTTCCTTTGTTTATTTTAACTAAGAAAAAGATATACGCGACCAGTAGGTCCATCAAAATCTATACATGGTCCTTCGGCACGGATTTTTATTACTAGTGAATACAAAACGTACAGTCGTTTTAGTCGGCAAAACAGCTGAAAAAACACACAGTTACGGAAGCCCTCTGCAACACAGCAGCAACAAGAAACAGCACTGGTAAGTCGCCAATAATTCCTATTTTCCATTTCCTTACGAATCTATTTGTTTCTGCTTTACACTTTACCGGGAAATAGTTAAAAATGCTCGATGGTGAGACCGGCGACGGTTCGGACGAAATTTTAAAGAAACTTAAGCTAAAGCGGGCTCAAATTAAATCGCAATTAACCAGATTTTGCACATATTTAAATAACTTTGATACGTCTGAACAAAATTATCAAGAACTCGATGCACGCCTTGAAAAAATTGCGACCATTTTGGACCTTTATTGTTGCACTCAGAGTGAAATTGAATGTATAACTGGGGTAGTAGAAGAGCGCGAAATTGAAGAATTTGAAACAAGATTTTTTAATTGCGTGGGTAGGGCTCGAAAAATACTTTCAAGTTTTACTCAAAATTTACAACCAAGCCATGGCTCACAGCACTCGGGTAGTGATATTGTAGGTGAGAGCATAGATGTAGGCTTACAGGGACAAATAAAACTTCCACCTATAAATTTACCAGAATTTCATGGAACATACCACCAATGGTTAACATTTTATGACATCTTTAACTCATTAGTGCATTCAAATTCGCGCCTTAGTAAAGTACAGAAGTTTTTTTACCTAAAATCTTGTCTAAAGGGTGATGCCGCACAGCTCATTCAAGCTTTAGAAACTTCTAACGAAAATTATGATATCGCGTGGGGAATGCTAAAAGACAGGTATGACAATAAAAGACTAATAGTTCATACACATGTAAAACATATCTTTGAACTTAATACTGTAAAAAATGAATCTCATTTTCAACTTAGAACTTTACTGATAATTTTAATAAACACCTAAATGCTTTATCTGTTATGGGTCAGCCCACTGACCAGTGGGATACACTGCTTGTGTACATTATAAATACTAAACTTGACACGGTGACAAAGCGAGAGTGGGAGGAATTTTTAAACAAGGAAAACATTGATTTTCCTAGCGTCAAGCAATTAGCAACATTCCTTACCAAAAGATGTAATTTTTTGGAAACTTTGGAGAACAAAAATAAGGGAGATAAAGGGTATATTAATAAGTGTTTAACTCATGTTACAGCCGGCAAAATAAATTGCGCCTTTTGTAATAAGAATCACCTAAACTTTCAGTGCCAAAAAATACAAAATATGAATAAAGAGGATCTTTACTCGGAAGTTAGAAAACATAAACTTTGTTTAAACTGTTTGCGACCGTTTCATGATCATATGTCTTGCAAATCAGCAGGATGTAAGCACTGTAACCGAAAGCATAACACCCTACTACATTCGTTTTATAACAATAATAATTTAAAAAATTTAAATATTCCTAACAAACAAAATTCTAATGACACTCGATCAGCTGATAATGACACGGTCGATAATGACAAGCCTTCGCCGAATATAAACGAACCCGTTGTTTCCACCTTTTTAAGTAATATTCCATCAAAAATTCCTAATTTAAATTTTCACTGTGCAAATAATAAACAAATTATTTTGGCCACGGCAGTAATAGATGTCGCTGACTCAAATGGACGACTTATCGAGGCAAGGGCGATTCTCGATAGCGCGTCTCAAAGCAATTTTATGACAAATGAATTAGCTAAAAAACTCAATTTAAAAACATTTAACTTTAATGTGCCAGTCGCGGGCATAAATAATTCTGTTAGTAAAATTTCAACAAAGGTGAATACTACTATTTATTCTGCTAATAAAAATTATGAAACCAGAGATTCGTTTTTGCTTGTCGAGAGAATTACGGAGAATTTACCACAGATTTCTTTCGATATTAGTGACTTAGGCATTCCAAGTAATCTAAAACTTGCCGATAAAGATTTTAATTCTTCACGTTCTGTTGATATTTTGTTGGGCGTTAACATATTTTTTGAAATAATGTGCGTCGGGCAAATAAAACTAGGAAAAAATAAACCGGTTCTACATAAAACAAAATTAGGCTGGGTGCTTACGGGAACTTTATCTTCAAATAATTATCGTGAGGATAATAAAAATAATAACAGTACGATATGCAACCTATCAATATCCAACAATGACTTACATAGTCAAATGGAAAAATTCTGGGAATTAGAAAACTGTGACATATCTAAAGTTACAGGTTTACCTCAAGAAGTACAATGTGAAAAACATTTTTTGGAAACGTATAAACGGACATCAGAAGGACGGTTTGAAGTTAGTTTGCCAAAAAATAATAATTTTAATAAATTGGGAGATTCGGAAAATACGGCCATCAAACGTTTCTATATGCTTGAACGGAGATTACAAAAGGATGAATATTTGAAAAATGATTATTGCGCGTTTATGAGCGAATACGAAAAATTAGGACACATGTCACAAATAAATCCAAATAAGGTTAGCACCTCCGATAATAGGGTTTATTATTTACCGCATCATGGCGTTACTAAAAACGATAGTTCTACAACAAAATTGAGGGTCGTGTTCGACGCATCAGCAAAAAGTGATACCGGGATATCCTTAAATGACACTTTATTGACTGGACCGGTGATACAGAAAGATTTATTCTCAATAATCTTAAATTTTAGAATTCATAACGTGGTTATTACCGCGGATATTGAGAAAATGTATCGCCAGGTGCGAGTTAATCAGCCGGACAGACAGTTACAACGTATTGTATGGCGGTCCAGTCCGCAAGATGATCTTAAGCATTATAGCTTGAACACAGTAACCTACGGTACGGCACCAGCCTCATTTTTGGCTATTCGTTCATTGCATCAAGCAGCATTAGACAGCGCCGAAAAATATCCGGACGCGAGCAAAACCATTTTAAATTCATTTTATGTAGATGATCTTATCTGTGGTACAGACTCGGTTGAAGGTGCCAAAACACTAAAAAACCAAATTATTGAAATTTTAAGAACTGCAGGTTTTCCGTTAAGGAAATTTTCCTCTAACAAACAAGAAATTTTACAGGACTGTGAACTGGGGGAATTAGAAAATGTTAGGTTGTCAGATGATAAAACACAAAAAACACTTGGACTATTTTGGCATCCAAAAAATGATAGTTTCAGTTACTTTATTGATTTTGGCACTTTTAATACTACAACAAAACGTGGGATTTTATCGATTATTGCAAAAATATTCGATCCATTAGGGATGTTAGGTCCAATAACTGTACGCGCAAAAATGATAATGCAGCAACTTTGGCAGAGTAAAGTTGGCTGGGATGAAACTGTGCCGGTCAATATTCATACACTGTGGCAAACATTTTTTAGTCAATTAAGGTTATTGGATCATATAAAGTTTCCTAGACAAGTCACATTACCAAATTATTTATTTATAGAAATGCACGGGTTTAGTGACGCGAGCGAGGCTGCATACGGGGCATGCGTATATATAGTGGTCACTGACGGTAATGGGGTGCGCAGTTCCAAATTGTTATGTGCCAAGTCCCGCGTCGCCCCTTTGAAAACAGTTTCACTCCCGAGATTAGAACTTTGTGGGGCTTTACTATTATCAGTTTTAATAAAGAAAATAACGGATAATTTTAATATACCTATAGAAAATAAATATTTTTGGTCAGATTCTACTATAACTCTTGCTTGGATCGCCGGTGAACCTAGTTCTTGGAATACTTTTGTAGCCAACAGGGTTACACAGATCCATGAGTTAACGGATAGGCAGCAATGGCGACATGTACCTTCCAAAGAAAATCCCGCGGATTTGCTTTCTCGGGGACTAAGTCCGCATCAATTAAGCGTATCAGATTTATGGTGGAGAGGGCCAGAATTCCTTTTAAAACATGAAACGCTTTGGCCAGTAATGGCTCAGATTAATACAGATAACGTTCCTGACGCAAAAAAACTGTTCAACTATCTTTTTTAACTAGTTATACGTACAGGGATCAAACTATTTTTCAAAAATTCTCTGACTTCGAGAAAATGTTACGCGTTTTTGCTTACACACAGAGATTCCTCCATAATATACGTCCCAAGAATGTAAAAAATAGAGTGACAGGAGACTTAACAAGAAACGAGTTGGAGCAAGCGCATAATACACTTATCAAAATGGTTCAATATTCTATTTATGCAAAGGAAATTGATGATCTCAAGCGTGATAAGATGATTTCTAAAAGCAGCAAGCTTTATTCGCTTAACGTGTTTTTGGATACCAATGGGTTGTTGCGAGTTGGCGGAAGAATTCGCCATTCTACCCTGACACCAGATGTGAAACACCCAATTGTATTACCACCTCATCACAATTTCACTACTCTCTTAATTGAACGTAAACATAAACAAAATCTTCATGCGTCCACGCAAGCTCTTTTAACTATCTTAAGACAAAATTATTGGATTATTCATGGAAAAAATTCGGTAAAAAGAGTAATACATCAATGTATCACGTGTTTTAGGGTAAAACCACCCCTTAACATACCTATAATGGGAGATCTTCCCAAAGCTCGTCTTGTACCTTCAAGGCCATTTTTAACGGTGGGTTGTGATTTTGCGGGACCTATAATGATTAAAGATGGTAAATTGCGTTCGCGAAAAATAGTTAAAGCATATATCTGTGTTTTCGTATGCTTTATCACCCACGCCATACATTTAGAGCTGGTTGGGGATTTGAGTACGACTTCTTTTTTGAACGCGTTAAAAAGATTTGTGTCTCGTAGGGGTTTATGTAAGGATATATATACTGACAATGGGAAAAATTTCGTTGGTGCGAACTTTGAGTTGCAAAGAATAGTACAAAATGTTCAAAATTCTTTGAAAGACCGTGAGATTGCCTTATTTTTGTTGGAAAACGATATTAAATGGCATTTCATACCGCCACGATCGCCGTCTTTTGGGGGTCTTTGGGAATCCGCGGTAAAGTCCACAAAATATCACCTGAAACGGGTTTTAAAGGAGGCTTATTTAACCTTTGAGGCTCTTTCTACGGTATTGTGTCAAGTTGAGGCAATTCTCAACTCCCGGCCTTTAACTCAGCTATCTAGTGATCCCAATGGCTTCTCAGTCCTCACCCCTAGCCATTTCCTAATAGGCGACTTGCTGACAGCCATTCCACAACGTGACGTTATAAAGGCACCTCAAAGCCGATTGGTGTAGTACGAGCGCCTTCAACAGTTAGTTTAGCATTTTTGGAGACGATGGTCATCTGAGTATCTGACTTCATTACAGCCAAGATCAAAATGGAGGTCACACAGCAATCATCCAATCAAAATTGGTTGCTTGGTTTTGCCACGTGAAGAAAACACTCCACCACAACAATGGATTACGGGCAGGATTATAGACATTCATCCTGGTAAAGATGATATTGTGCGGGTTGTAAGTGTCCAAACGAAATCTGGAATTTTCAAAAGGGCTGTGAATAAACTTAGTGTGTTACCAATTCCAATACAATAAAATCACTTTAGTGTTATCATTTGTATACTATATTGGTTTTGTATATTTAGCTAGTAAGTTTTATATTGCATGTTTTATATAATTGAAAGCGTTCTTTCAAGGCGGGCGGAATGTTTAGTTTTGTATAAAATAATTAAAATATCAACTGTTCCGATGCCAATTAATTGTGGCAACATCGCATTGCGTCATCTTCCACCACTCCAAACAACCTGCTCTGGATCGAGGAAGAGAGACAGTCGACGGCTTTGTAAAAAGACACGAAAAAATACGCAAGTGTTGAGGTTAGGCTCCCTCGCCTTGAAGTTAAAAACAATAAATTTTGGATTTTTACGGTTCCTTTGTTTATTTTAACTAAGAAAAAAATATACGCAACCAGTAGATCCATCAAAATCTATACATGAATAATATTGCTCTCTTTAACAGTTTTGACAAAGTTACTACTTTTTAAAATAAAGAATAAATGAATTTCACACAGAAAGGCCGATACAGCGTATGAGTCAGAGAGACGGCGATACTTTAAGGTAAGGGACACGTACTTGTAAGCGCGCTTAATAAACAATCAAAAAACCTGTATAAACAATAAAATATTTTCAAATATTTATTATGGATATTATTAACTATTGTATAAAAAATAAAAATATTTTTTTTATGTTTTATTATTTTTTTTAAGATATATTTTTTATGGGTCAAAAGTACCCAAATTTAAGATTTTTCAAGTTTTTAAAATTCATATCTCCAAAAATATTAATTTTATCGTAAAAAGAATGGAACCTTTTTTTATTTGTATTTTGATAAAGAATATAAAAACAATTTGTCCGGTTAAAAAAAAACAACTCCTTGCAATTGTTTAAACAATAGGGCACCAGGTGGCGCCATTTATATCATATATTATATGCATTTATATCATCAGTAGGGAGAATTGATTCGTTTACCATCCACCGTCCGCCGGCGGAGCTTATTATCTTAAAATCTCTGACGTAATTAAATATTTAGGAATCTTGTGTGACGCGTTATTTAGGGCGTGGCCAATACTATCTGTCAAATGTCAAATGTCACCTGTCAAATGTCATCTGTCACCTGTCACCTGTCATATGTCAAAAACCACGTGACTTGGAAAATGGCCGTTACGCGTAGGATACTTGTGCTAAGACCTAATATTGATTTGCGCAAACTCGGAAATTTTAGGTTATGCCGTTCGGGCGCTATCGGCTAAAATCGTTATTTGACCCTGATGATGAGTCTAAGACGCGCGGTTTAAATTTTTTAAAATTAGCGAAACGTCGTACCTATCGAATAGCGAAAACCGCATGACGCCATCTTTAACCATAAAGGCGCTACAGCTGTTTAAAAATCGTCGAAATTCATCAATTAGCGATTAGGACGGTAACCCTATAGTAAATTGATCATTGTAGGCTTCATGCTTTAATATCAGGCTTACAAGTGGGACTAAGATGGCTATCTTAGCGTCCTACACAGATACTAAAATAATGGCGACTACCACCCGTCAAATGACAGCTGTCAACTGCCATATTTCGCGAACCACGTGACTTAGAACTGCATACGTGGATGATACATAATTAAGGATCCACTGCATGTGTTAAAATAATGATGTCTGTCAAATGTCACTTGTTAAATGTCTAACCTAACATGGGGAGGGGCCCTCTGCGATTAGGCGGGCCCAGGTGTAGCCCTGGGGCTTAGGCGTGGGGTGAAGAGCCTTATTATTATATTAATCTTACAATTTTTGAATAGTAAATAATAAAACACATTGTATATATTAAATTAATTTATTTAAACCACATATACAGGGTGAATCAAAAATAGGCTACATTTAATTTGCTACTAACATTACATAAAATTACAATACTACGTTCTACTAACTATACTTAACCTAAAATTACAAAGATGTATCTATATACCAAACCTATGAAATAGGATATTTAATTACAAACTCAACAGATATTTTAGTATGTGATTTAAGTTTATCTCCTAAAACGTAATTTTATCATCAAATTTTAACTCTTGCTGTAGTAAATCGCTTGGTATTTTATATTCTTTTTGTTAATAAAAGTTTTTACAGGTGAGTCAATGTTAACATATTCAATTATTCCAATCTTAATAGGAAACATATAATAGTCAAATTTTAAACCATTTATAAAAAGATACCTTGATGAACCCTTTTCGCAAGTCAACATTATATTCATGTAACCATACAAAGTCTTTTTCAGGAATATCTTTCAAATCATTTTCTTTTAAGCTTTTTTGCTGATGATAGGGATGTGTTAAATTACGTCCGAATTTGTCGAAGTCATCGTGCTAATGATACTGCATCACTATGTCTAATCAGTTTATTCAATGATATCAGCTTCTCTTAACTCTTCAAGAATACTTATAATCTCGTTTTCATTAGAGTTATTACCAGCTACCTTAATTGCCATTAACAATTTTAATCTATCCACAAGCTCATTTGGATCATCCCAGTAAACGTAGTCAATTTTATTATTGGAAAATGTTTTGTAATCGGGTAAGAAACCAGACTGACTATCGATTGGTAAGCCATAACCCTGAGGCTGTTGTGCACGTGTAATTCGCAATTGCTTGTCACGTTCTCTCTGCTTTCTTGCATTTTCCTTTTATACGTTCAAGTAATGGTTTAATTGTTAGCATATATTTGACACCTCTATTTCCAGCAGGTTGTTCCTTTTCATCGAAATTTCTCTTGTTTGCATTTGTTAGCAAAATAATTTTTGTGAATGCTCGCTCATCCAGTGCGGTCAATTTGTTTTTTAATGGATTGGTCTTAAATAAAAGTTCATATAGTCCGGGAGTTCCAGTAAATTTTTCTCCTTTAATATAAATATCCGGTCCGTTAAATTCAAGCCGAGAATCACCAAAAGTTAGATGATCGGTGGCTAAATCATGTTTTAAATATGTCCGATCGTACTTGTTTTCCGTATCAGTTATAAATCCTTTCACATATTCTCTCGGTAGCGGGTCATACTGATCTAGATATTCCTAAAGGATTCTTCCGTAATACTATCCATTTGAACAGGTTATATTGAGGATCGACTTGAACTCGTCGTCAAAGTAACTTTCTTCAGGGTTACGTTCATACATAGTTCTGTTTAAATCAGCTTCCTCACCATCGTTCATATCCTGAGCCATTGGTGAACTATCTTCTCGTGTCTCGACATTAATTGAATTATCGTTATATTCTTCCTCTTCTTGAGCAGCTAGCTCGTCATGTTTTTGAACAGGATCAGTAAAATTAAGTGGAAATCGTGGTTTTTTTATTACTGTCGAAGAATATTGTTCACTTTGTCGTCTTTTTACAGACTTGGGTGTAAATGGTGTAGATTGTTTACCATACTGTATCGACTCGGATATTAGTTTTGCCAAAGGTCTATACGTATTCTCCAATGTAACAGCATTTTCATAACGGCCAGCTTTAAGAGAATCATATAGTCTTTTTACATTGCGCGAATGTTCGTCAAGAAGTTGAAGAATGTTTGGATCTGCTTGCAAACTCCGCTTCTTTTCTGGTCGCTGATATTCTTCAAATTGCACCTCGGCTTGCTCACCCAATTCCCTCTTTAAATCCAAATATTTTTTACGAATACTATTGGAAGCTTCAATTATTCTACGTTTAACATCCTTATCAACCTTGTTTATGTCCATGGCTACAGAACCCTTCTTTTAAATTATTAAGGTATAAGTGTTAATAATTTCTTCCCAGCAACAGTCCCTTTCTCCCAACAACAGTCCCTCTCCCCAAAAAAAGTCCTGTATTTTCAAATAACAGCCCCTGTATTTTCAAATAACAGCACTGTTTTTCCAAATAACAGCCCTGTATTTTAAATAACAGCCCTGTATTTTCAAATAACAGCCCTGTATTTTCAAATAACAGCCCTGTTTTTCCAAATAACAGCCCTGTATTTTAAATAACAGCCCTGTTTTTCAAATAACAGCCCTGTATTTTAAATAACAGCCCTGTATTTTCCAATAACAGCCCTGTATTTTAAATAACAGCACTGTATTTTCAAATAACAGCCCTTTATTTCCAAATAACAGCCCTGTATTTTAAATAACAGCCCTGTTTTTCCAAATAACAGCCCTGTATTTTCAAATAACAGCCCTGTTTTTCTAAATTACTATATTTTTATTAGCCAAGGATCCCTTTTTCTTCAAGTAGCCTCCTAGATGCGTGTTATCGTAATGACTGGTTGATGTACAATGACTACAGAGTATAGAGAAGCTGATATATATTAGTAAATATTCTTATATAGCAGTTAGTATTACTAAAGAGTTTGTACTGTGCAGACATGCAGAAGTTTAAAAAGAAATCAATCAAGAAGATTACTGCTCGAAGAGGCAAAGGTATTCCTTTTATGACTGCTTTTCATAAAGCGAGGGATGCACTGTATGCTGAAAAACCAGAGGATCTCACATCAGCTGCTGAAGTAGCTTTAAAAGCATTTACTGGTGTGGAAAAAGTTCATCCTACAGGCATTGTGCCCTACCCAAAATCGGGGGTTTCTACCATTTTGAGTACCACTTTTTGCCGGTTTAAGCGCAATTGGCGCTCTTAGCGGATTAACTGCGGATAATAAATGCAGTGAACAATGCTAGGAATGCTGCAGCCGTTGAAGGAGTCTCAGCGACATAACGAAACAATGGAATCCATAGCTCTTGGGAAAACTAAACGGTTTATATTTCCTTACAAGGGTGGTCTTGGGGGCTATATTTGAAGCCTTATAATACATATAAATACAGAATATTTCAGTTTAACTGAACCATCATGCATACCTTTAGTTTGAGTGGTAACAGTTCAATTTTAAAAGCTAATTATACTCCCCTCTTGATCTGAGAGATGAAACTAGCCAGTATGAACTTGGTCTGATTAGTTTAGAAACTTTTAATGCTATTCCCAATATTGATAAAACCAATAATAAATTTTATGTTGGTGATATTACTTTTTAAACCCCACTGGATCGTACGAAATAACTGCAATAAATGATTATCTACAGCAAGCAATTCGTGATAAAAATGAAAGCAACAAGAAATTTAATTGTACCCTAAGTCTGGGTAATGTAAATACGCTCAAGTGTGAGCTTGAATGTTCTCATACAGTTGACTTTACTAAGAAAATTCTATTGGAAAGTTGTTAGGATTTCATAATATTTTGCTACAGCCCAATAAATTTAAAAATGTATCTCAAACCCCTGTAAAAATTTTAAAAAATTTAAAGTGATTAAAATCGAGTGTAATATTGTTAAGGGGCTTATCACAATAATAAGCTTGTTCATACAATACATGAATTTTCA
>JAHBCN010008917.1:0-37066 GCA_019359885.1 Listronotus oregonensis | reverse complement strand
ATATTACTTGGTATTTAAAAAAAGTATTTTTTAGGAATTGAAAAAAATTTTTTTAAAAAAATTGGGAGACTGTGTTGTTTATTTAAAATATAGGTCGATATTTTTTGCATTTTAAAATAGACGAAAAACTAGAAATTGCAAAGAGCATAATATGAGTATGTTTTATAAAACAATGCCAAAAAAAAAAACCAAATTGTTACGTGAATTGGGGGAAAAGAGGTGACAGTGTAAAACAAATGAAGGAAAAAAAAGAGTCAGTAAGAGTGAGTAACGTCTAAGAGAAAAGAACAACAGTACTCGAAAGGTCAGTTTAGTCAGAGAAAAGGAAATACACTTGGGTATTAGTTTACATCTAATTCAGGAGAGTCTTTGTTATAAAAATTTGGAAACGGCCCTAAGTGTTTTTTACGTACAATAAAAATTATAATTATAAAAATAAACTTAATTACAAGAGGCCATTTAATTTATATAATAAAGATTATTTCTAGCATACGGGTATAGCGGCGTAGAATATTTACAATAAGCTATTTAAGTGCGATAATAAGGAATAATCCTTAGTGGGGATTGAATTGGTTTTAAACAAGTTCGCGGTAGCTGACAGACACTAACTGAAGTTTATTTTTTTTTAATATTTGTTTTGTAAAAAAATAAATTTTAAAATTTTTAAAAGGAAAAAACCAGGCATTTTAAAAAAAATTTACATAAAAATAATTTAAAAAAAAATAATTTTGGGGCCTTTTCCATGGGTTTTTTAATTTTTTTATTTTTTTTTTAAAATTTTTTCAAAAAATTTTTAAATAACTTTTTCAAAAATCTTGAAACTAAACATTGTTTTTTTTTAATCGAGACCAAGACCAATACTAGAATCATAAAATTTAATAATTGGGTCCATGAAGCTGGCAGATTCGGCCCTCAAACCACAATAAGACGTCACCAAGCCAACTGGCTTTGATTAAAAATTTAAAATGATCGAGTATTTTTTAATTAGTCAAAAATTTACCATGCCCTTTAAATATTAATAAAAATTTGCTTAAAAACAGCAAAAGCATTTGTCAACTTTATTAAGGTGGGCATTTTTTTACAAAATTCTACTTGATAAAATTGACAACTAACTTTTTGCTTTTTTTAAGCAAATTGTGGTTTTTGGGATATTGTTCAAAAGGGCATAAATTTGAAGATGTTTTTCACTAATTAAAAAGACTCGATTATTTTTGGTTTTTTAACAATGCAAAGTTGGAATTATTTTTACTCTTTTGTGGTTTGAGGGCCTTTATTTTTTTTTTTGTAGTGCAATGGGACCAAATATAAAATTTGTGTGATTGTAGTAATAGTCTAGATTAAGATTAAATAAAATGTTGCAGATTAATAATTTTTTAAAAAGTTATTTCAGTTTGAAATTTAAAAATTAAAAATTTTGAAAAAAAATTGAAAAATCTAAAAAAACTTTAGGTCCAGGTCAAAAATCTAGGTGGACCGAATAGCATACGGCCTCACCTATCTCAGATTTACGTATGTCTACCATGCAAACAACTGTATATATTGTTAAAAATAAGCATTAAATTTAAAGTAACAAATAAAGCAATGTTTTTAATTAAGTTGAGGGATTTCTGTAAAAGTAAATATTAAATAAATTTAATTATTTTCTTTTAAAATTAAAAAAAAAAAGACCTAAAATTTATTTGCAAAAAAAGGGTACCAATAAATGATAATACAATTAATTAAACATATTTTATGATAATTCTGTTCTACAGCGATTTTAAATAAGCTAAAAAAATGGTTGGAAAGAACATATGAATGGTATATCATACTCTTAAAGGTATTTTAATTATATGATTTAAAATTTGATTTTTACAATGGCCTTCAAAAGAGGTTCTAAAGACGAAAAAATATTTTTTAAAATTAAATTTAATAAGATTTCTCGTTATCAATTACTTTTTTTAAGATTTAGAATACCGTTTTTATTTGTAGTAAATTTAGGGTAGTTCACTCAAAACGGCGTTAATTTAATTAAAAAAAAAATTAACGTCTGTGAAACTAGATTTTAACAATTAAATTGTGCATTATTAACTTTGTCGATATCTGTCATGTATGAAAATCGTGCATTTATTTTGGAATATCTCAAATACGGTTGTTACGATATTTTTTCAAATAATGCAATATAAATTAAAGTATTAGAAATGTTAAAAAAAAAACAAATTTCTTTATAGTTTTGTTGAAAAGATATTAATTAAATTTACATGTGTTGTTATCTCTTACAAAAATAATATTTTAAGCATTAGAACCTCTAACTTTTGGTAAAGGTATGATTTATTGAATAGCGCTAAATTTGTGTTTCCCAAATACTGTACATAAAATAAATAAATAGGAAAATATAATGATCCGTACAGCTCTAGTCAAGGAATCCCGCCCGTCTAAAATCATTTTGTTACAGAAAGATGGGTGAGTTCGGAGAATGGCATGAAAGAGACGAGAAAAGATAAACTCTCGATTTCTTGTAGACGGCCGAGGTTACTTATTAAAGGCGATACTTTTGTCTTTACTGCCGCGAGTAAATAACAGTAAATAGAAAAATATAAACTGCGTAAGTTACAGCTATAAATCGACCAGACAATAAAGGGCATTTGTTAATCCCGTCGAAAATCCCAGTCAATATATCCTATCCTTATTATCCACGCCAAAATATTCCATACAAAAAAATCCATGACAAAACATCCTATAAAAATCTAGGTCCAAGGTAAACTTGGCGAGCAGGTCTAATGAAACTCTTTGCCTGTCGTTGTCCTGGGTTTGTACCCACCAGCTTGAAACATCTCTGTCTACCCAGCTCTTAATAGATGCTTTAAGAGGCCTGCCGAGATTCCACAGAATGGCTCAGGGCCTATCATTTCATGGCTGATCCTCTTGGTAGGTCGTCGGCCTCTTGTTACCTGGGTGGCCCTCGTGGCCTGGTACCCAGGCTACCGTAAGTTTGTTTGCCGCCGAGTTTTTCCAGGTCTGTATACAGTCCCCACTAGTTTGGAATTAACTTTTGGAGAACTGATGGCCTTCAGGGCCGCTTGGCTGTCTGAGTAAATGACGATGTGTTTTCCTTTACTTCTTTTTCAATCAGCACGTCACATGCATTATTGCTGTATTTCCGCTTGAAAACCGTGGCGTGCTGACCAAGACTTAAGATGATCTTTCTCTCTAGGCTTGTCTCCATAGATGCCAGCTTCTACTCCCTTGTTGGTTTTGCCATCTGTAACCAGATGATCGGCTGATTGAGGCCTTCTTCCAGTCCTCCTATCTGGTATACAATGAAAGTGTCGTTACATGAACGAGGGGTTAACCTGTCCGAGGGCATCTCAAACAATGAGCTGACCTCTTGGTCCTTCTCTATTTCCCATCTGGGGTCCTTTGATGTCTTATAATTGGACTTTGACCATCTTCCATGCTGCTAGTACAAACACGTGCTCTGCATTTCTTTGTATTGTAATTAACACATAATGAGAAAGATAAGGATATTTTTGTATTGGTAACTTTTGCCATCGGATTTTTTTTATGGGATATTTTATTTATCGGATGTTTTTGTCATGGAATCTTTTTGTATGGGGACTTTGGCATGGGATATTATTGATCGGGATATATCTTTCTAGGATTTTCTAACCACAACTTTTATAGAAACGTTAAATATTAACAAATAAACACGTGCAACTTACCAGAAATATATATTTTTGTACTAAAGAATGACATGAATTATAAAATAATGTTTTTCTTTAATTTTTCTGCATGTATTGATTTATCTGTATTTAATCCGGCTTAATTATTCAGTTCCATAGTAACTTCAATTAAAATTTTAATTTCCGCACGTGTGGATGTTTCAACAAAGTGTACACTCTGATTTTAGAGTTTTTAAGCATATTTAATTTTATTTAAAACGGCAAAATATTTCTTTCTACAGTTTTATCTATATTACATGTTCACCATTCGTAACTTTGTTTTAAAACAAAATACAGAATTGCTTAAGTTACGAGATTTGTAGCATTTTTTACGCCCTTTAATATTAATGAATACAAAAACCATGATAATCGCGTTTCAGTTTAATATTAAAATTTTTTCTGAAATCTAAAATCTGGCAATTTTTATGTCCAGTTCATGAAATGGATATGAATTTTTCTGTTTAGAGAAGCGAGATATATTACACCATCTGAAAAAAAATCATCCAGTTACTGTACTGTATATTTGGCATTTGCCCAAATTTTAGTGAAACAGTTCGGTGTTTTGAAGTCATAAACATTATATTGAACTACTAAAAAGCAAATATATATATATATATATATATATATATATATATATATATATATATATATATATATATATATATATAAATTAGGATCATTTAAAATAATTTTATTTATTTTTGTTCCTTCTGATTTTTGTAACTTACAAACAATAGGTTGTACTGTAAAGTTCTTGATATATTTTTGTGAGATTCTACAAAAAAGGTATAACGTCTTTTGGTAGGTTAACTAGGTGTAATTTTTCAAGGTTTTTTTCCTTTTAAAATTCCCTTTTTCTCAAAAAACCATACATTTTTGAGTTTAAATACCTGGATAAAAATATTTTGAGCCTTTTTAAGAAAAAAAACCCGATTATTAAAAGCCTAATTTATGGTAGATATTTTTTCTAAATTGAGCCAAAGTAGCAGAATTTCATAAATGGATAAGTGGTATTTTTTTTTCATATTTTTTATAAAACTTCCTCTCTTTAGCTCAAACGGTTTAAAAATATTTAAACCTAAAATTTGAGTTTTTTTGAGATCCTAATATCGATAGTTGTTTTTTCTACAACCTAATTTAACGTTTTATTCGTTTTTACGATTTTAACAAAAAATTTCTAAAGTTTGTTCGAGAAAACGGCTAAATTGACGGGTTATTACTTTTAACCTTAGATGATTTTACCAAGGTAACTTTTTTGTAAGGGGGTTGAATCTCTAAAAAATATTTTAAAAATTTTTTTTTAAAAATGTTTATTATCAAAAGATAATGTTATACGCTTCTTAATTAACGAAAAACCGCGCCTATTTCCGACACCATTAGAGATAGAGAAAAGACCTTCCAAAAATTGCTAATTTAAACAATTTTATATTTTGACTTATAACAAAGCTACCAGGGGCCAATATTTATTTTGGTAACCCTGTATATAAGTACAAAAGTTCTTGCCTGTTGTTTAATAATTAATAGGATCCTTAAGTAAAACAAAAGGAAAAAATATTATACCGCTTATTTTTATCCATGTTTTAAATATATTTTTTATATAAATATTTTAAAATAATAAAATGCACTGCAACCGATTCCCAAATTAATTATTTTTTTATTATTGAAATGTAGTGTATTTTTAAGTAGGTTGGTGAAAAAATAGGTTAAAATAATGGTGTTTTGATGTTTAAGAGGCTTTTATGCTTTTCCATGTATACGGTCAAAAGTTAAAGGTTATGTACGACACAAAAGAACATGGAAATGCATAACACACAAACACAATACATTTAAAGCTAAAAAGGTTAATTTGAAGGTTTGGAAAACGCAAAAAACCTCTTTATTTGTAATGATCATGAGTTTATTGTTCTAAAATGTTGTAAAATGGAAAATAATATAAAAGTGTTTTAACTTTAACCTACATACCTAGTGGATAACAATACCATGTTTTACGTATGCTCGATAGATAACACAGATCGTTACGAGGTCCCTTATACCAAGTTCGTATAAGATTTAAAGGTCCGCTTGGGGGTTGAATTTTTGAGGTGTGTGAATCTACGGTGCCAGTTTTACAAAGGCTTTTAAACTACTTTTTATTACTTGGAGAAGTGCACTGCTCTAAAACTACAAAATTTAAATTTGAATTCAGGTGTTTATACCTGGTGATCCAGAAAGCTCACCCCTTTTTTCTGCATTTTTTAAAATAGAAAAATAAAATTTTGTATATCATATAATGTCAAATTTGACAACATTCGATTCTCAAAAGAAAAGTATATTTTATTTCTATATATTCTTCGATTACATTTTGATTTCTGTCAAAACTTAATATAAAAATGTAAAAATTTACAGGGTGTCTCATTTAAAAGCCCGGAAGTTTGAAATTTTCCGTTCAAATTTTTATATATATATATATATATATATATATATATATATATATATATATATATATATATATATATATATATATATATATATATATATATAATTTGCTCTCACCCAAAAATACCTCAGAAGGTGCCCAAACTAAGTCCTGCTAAAAGCGCAGCTCAAAATTTTAATTTTAAGAGGTTCTCCATGGTTCTTTAAGTTTTTCCGTTTAAATACCATGGAAAACGGGTTTTTTGCCACTTTTTTGCTATTGCAAAATGTAAAAAAAACATTATAAGAGAAAATAAATTAATGAATCTTATTAAACACTAAATTAAGTACAAAAAGTTTCATTGGGTTAAATTTTATCTTTAGTGTTTGACTTTCTACAGAGCTTAAATTTCAAATTTTGGGTTTTTCGCATTTTAAAGCTAAACTATTAGTGTTAGAGAAAAAAGTTAAATAGCAAATTTATAGTATATGTGATATACTATGAAAAAGTTTTTAACGAATTTATCGTATCATCAATGACAACCAAGCTAATAAATATTTTTTTTAAAATTTTTGCTTTTACGCACTGAAATATCGATAATTAGACAAAAAATTTGGTGCAAATTTGCTATTACATTAAATTGGCAATAAAATTGGATAGGTTAGATATTTTGTTGCATCAATAGTTATTAGTTACAGACTTATTGATTCATAATTTTATGGTTTTTTAACTATAACATGTAAAGTATTGATAATAGATATGAAGTATGATTAACATGACAAAGCAAACACAATTTACGACAAAACTGACCTTGGTAAACTTTTTATAAAAGCTGCAGCCTAAAATATTTACAATAATTGTTATTTTTACGACTTTTTTGTTGAATAAAAATTAAATACATACAAATGAAAACATTAGTGAAATAAATATCGATATAACAGAATCAAAACGTTTCATTTAATTACAAATTACTGGAAATTAATCTGAGAATTAATTATTTTCTTCTGTAGTAAGGGTAAAAATTAAAAAAGAAAAGGTATTGAAATTTACACAATTAATCAAACGATAATCACATAATTTTAAGCGCAAAGAAAGATTTTTATTTTTTGAGTAAGCAAGTGTATTTTTGTTAAAATTAGGAAATCTTACAATGCTTCTCGCCCACTTGCAATAAATATTGCTTTTGTTCTTCACTTTGTGTTAAACAAATATTGTACTCCTGGATTAATGCAACGCCTCTTTCAGCGACATCATTGAAAACTTTTAAGCCCTTCATCAATATTTTTTATAGTAGAGTTAAAAAATCATAAAAATATATTTCAAATCGTATAAGCAAAAATTAAAAAAAAATTAAATATTTATTAGCCTGTAACTTAATTGTGATTAATGATACAAAAAAGTCAATAGGGACTTTTTTATAGTATATCAGACGTACTACAAATTTGCTATTTAACTTTTTTCTCTAACACTAAAAGTTTAGTTTAAAAATGCAAAAAACCGAAAATTTGAAATTCAAAGCTCTGTAGAAAGTCAACCACTGACGATAAAAATTTGACCCAATAAAACTTTTTGTACCAAATTTTGTGTTTAATAAGATCCATTCATTAATTTTCTGTTAAAATATTTTTTTCACAGCTTGCAGGGCAAAAAAGTGGTGAAAAACCTGTTTTCCATGTTTGGGCATTTTCTGAGATATTTTTGGGTAAGAGCAAAAGATCGACTCTTTTTGGCACACCCATTTATATATATATATATATATATATATATATATATATATATATATATATATATATATATATATATATATATATATATATATATATATATATATATATATTATATATATATATAAAAAAAAAAAAAAAAAAAAACAAGGTGTCTCATTTAAAAATATGAAGTTGAGGCAGATTCCGGTAAAACCGGAAGTTACCGAGAGTCACGTTTAGCAACTTTAGAATATCGTGTATTATTACACGATATTCTAAAGTTGCTTTTTTTATTTAAGAAAATGCAAAAAAAAAGAAGGTGAGCCCCTTTTCTGTAACACCCGATATGTATTTTAAAAATTTATGTTTTATTCGGTCACTTCATAATTTATATTTTATATTATAAAGTATATTTTAATAAAACTAGTTATTAAAATTTAATGAAGAATATAAATTTAATTTATATTAGGCAATAAATTTTATATTATTAATATTATTGGCAAAATAGTTGTCTATACAAAGTTGTATTGTTATTATTTACGTATGTATGTTACGGTAAAGTCAAATTAAACATCCTCACAATAATACAATTTAACAAATAATTAAATTTTCTGGTTTGGATGTTTACTAAACTGTTGGGTTGTTACCAAAAATTAAATATAGAATTAAAAGTACGTATTTTACTAGATATAACATATTTCACCAATTTATTTAAATAATTAGAAAATAAAATAATTATTAGAAATTTCGAAACCATTTGTTACAATTTTTTGCAGAAACTAAAATAATTGAATTATGTTTGACTGGGTTGTTTGGGAGGCTAAAATCTTAAAAAGTTAATAAAGGAAACGGTACTAAAATTAATATATATACAGGGTGTTCGGCACATGAGTAGACATACGTAAATCTGAGATAGGTTGGGCCGTCTGCTAAATATTTTGACCTGGGCCCTAAAAATGTTTTTAATTTTTTTCCAAAATTTTTAATTTTTAGATTTCAAACTGAAATAGCTATTTAAAAAAATCATGAACATGACCACATTTTTATTATATTTTAATCTTGACTAACACTAGTATCATACAAATTTAATAATTTTAACCAATGACAGCTACAAAGAAAAATACGTGTCCTCAAACCACAAAAAGAGGTAAAAAATAATTTTAAGCCAACTTTGCATTGCATTAAAAAATAACTATAAATGATGGAGTATTTCTAATTAGTGAAAAACATCTTCAATTTATGCCTGTTCGAAAAATATGCAATAACTAACAACAATTTGCTTAAAATCAGCGGAGTTATTTGTCAAATTTATCAAGGTGGGCATTTTTTTACGAAATTCTACTTTTGATTAAGTTGACAAATAACTCTTGCTGTTTTAAGCAAATTGTGGTTATTGCATATCGTTTGAAAGTGCATGAATTAAGGATGTTTTTAACTAATTAGGAATACTCGATCATTTCTAGTTTTTTTTAATGCAATGCAAAGTTGGCTCTTAGAATTTTTTTTTACTTTTTTTTTAAGGCTCCTATTTTTCTTTGTAGCTGTCATGGTCCCCAATAATTAAATTTTTATGATTTAAGTATTAGTCTGTTAAATAAAATAAAAATGTTGTCAGTTTCATAATTTTTTAAAAAGTTATTTTAGTTTAAAATTCAAAAATTGAAAATTTTGGAAAAAAATTAAACATTCTAAAAAAATTCTTTGGCCCAGTCAAAATATCTGGGTGGACCTCATAGCAGACGGCCCCACCTATCTCAGATTTACTAATGTCTACTTATGTGCTGAACACCTGAATTTAGTATATAAATCAAACTTTGGAGACTGATTGGCACTACACATATCACTTGGCTTCTTAGTGGTACCAACATTTCAATATAAACTTGGGGTTTTAATATTTTAAAATTTTAGAAATTTTTTAAATTTAAAAATATCAATTAAAAAATATTTTTATAGACGATTATAAAAACTAAAGCAGGAAACCGCCAAATATTTTGGTACAAGTTGAATGGCATTGATTTATTAGAAACGTCATATTTTAAAAAACATATTAAGCAAGTCATTTGCCTGAAATTCATAGGATAAGTATGATTAACATATGTTTTACATAAAAATATATTTTTGCGGCCTGAACATTTTAAATGTTTCAAAATATTTTATCAAAGCGCTTCTTTATTAATTTCATAATTTTGTTTTTTTTAGTATCCCTAATCTGACGTTTTTAAAGACAAATACCTTGCTGACCCATTTTGGTTATTAATATTTGTTTATTTGGACCAAACGCTAATAATTTGGCAAATCAACAGTTAGTCTGTTATAATTTATTTAAATTAATAAGCAAAATCTATTTACCTAATTTAAAATTTTTGTTTAATTTTTTATTAGGAATAACATGCATTTTTGCTTACATAAAATTTAATTTCGCTGATGGCTTATGCTTGACATAAGTTAAACAATAGTAGTTAAGTGTTAAAAATTTCAAAAAAATAACACAAAAAAAAGTTTATTAATAAATGATATTAAAGTAATTTTATTCTTTCTTTTTACAAAGTTTTAGCTTTATAAAACAATAAAATTACATTTATTTTAATTGTTTTAATATATATATATATATATATATATATATATATATATATATATATATATATATATATATATATATATATATATATATATGATATATATATATATATATATATATATATATATATATATATATATCTAATATTAAAAAATACTGGCATTCATTAATATATAAATAAATAATTCGTTTAATTAAATTTAAGGGTTTAGCTTAGTCCAAAAAACTTTTAAAACTGTCATTTTCTTTCTAACTTTAATAAATGGTTGGCACATTTTACCTAAACTGTTTTGTGTGTTTAATTTCTACAAATTACAAGATTAATGGTACAAAAACATTTCTGTTTAACCTGAAATAAATAATTTTAAAATTATTTATTTTAGCTCTTATAATTTTAACCAGTAACATCATGATTAAATAAAAAAAAATCACTTAAGTTTCCTTTTAAAAGCAAGAAATAAATAAGCTTTGAACTTAATGATAGGAAATAATTATACTTTAATTTTTTTTCTAAAAAACTCATTGTAAATTGCACAAAAATGAAAAGTGCTTAAAAATAAGTAGTTACTTCTCAGTTGAATAATTAGGTTTCACTTACTTGTTATGATGGTAATAAGTAAAAGAGCAAGAAAATAAAAATTGTTTAATGTTACCAATATTTTTGAAACGTAAAAATAAAATTACCTTAAAGATGTTTTTAAAAATTTTTGAAAATCATGTTTCAAAGAAGGCAACTGATTTATATATATATAATATATATATATATATATATATATATATATATATATATATATATATATATATATATATATATATATATATATATATATATATATAATAAAAAGCGCAGAGAACTGCGAAATAAGACAATTAGACGATTTTGATTACTAAAACCGCCGCGCCAAAAAAATTGTTTATCGATCAATAATCTTCCCGCAAACAATTTCAACGCGTCTGCCGGTCAAGCGATCAATTCAATACCTTATTTCTGAAATATTCTTTACTACGAACGCTCGACAGCTATAGTTGTACTGTTTCAAATATTTTCAGGACCAAAAAGTTTTTTATTAAAATAATTATTAATGGATGTTTACGAACTGGAAGAAAAAATTAAATTATTGAATGGCATCACGTGAAATCCTGTGAGGGAATTAGGGAAAATTTATTAATTTATTCCAACAAGGGGACTCCCACGATTTCTACTATTCACCGAATCATTAAAACTTTCTGACATTTGGTTGTTTAACTCCGAGAAAACATAAACATGATAGTGCCCCAGAAGAAACAAAACGAAAGGGAAATGAAGGAAATTATGGGTAGTGGCAAGGTTACTGAAAACTACAATTTCCATTAATACTATTGCAGAACAGGTCGATTTGAGCAGAAGATCAGTGGGAAAAAAAGTGCTGAAAAAAAAGGATACCGATCCTAAAGTAAGAAAAACCCATGAAATTTTCCCCGATGATCATTTAGGAGAAAGCAATTTTGTGAAACTGTAATGGAAAAAGGAAAATAACAATGAAAATTTCATACGAAACATTGTTTTTACTGATGAATCGACATTTCCACTTCATGGTCGTCACAACTGATACCCGTTACTGGTCAAAGGAAAATTTAAACGGTTTTTCGAGTTAAGGACACAATATCCTTAAAAATTAAATATCTGGGGGTTGTTGGGAGAAAATATGATTGGCCCATTGTCATTGATGGTTCTTACTGGTCCGAAATATCTGAACTTGCAGCTTCACATTGTTCCAGAAATTAGAAACTAGCAGGGCCAAGAGAATATTTGGTTTCAACATGACGGCTGTCCTGCTCATAACAGTGTGTTGGTTCAAGAATACTTGAATAATTTTACAAACAGGCTTATGACAAGATCGCGAACCATTTTCCGCTCGATCACCTGATTCTCACCCAACGATTTTTTCTTTTTTGGGTCACCAAAAATCACAAATTTATGGATTTAGGAGAATAGGGCAAAATCTACAAGAATTGCAATTCAAATTGAGAATTTTTAGGAATATTCCCCCTTAATATTTTGGGCAAATGTCAGCGTTTTTATGACAATTTTGGTTATTGTTTGGCTCAAGAAGGTGGTTTATTTGAGCATTTCGATAAGTAGAAGGAGTTTTTTTTTTGTTATTTCTATGAATGCAGATTTATTTATTTTTTAAGAACATCTTTTAGTTTATTATCTATTAGAGAATTTTTTTATTTTATTGGGAAAACTGTTTGGTTTTTAAGACTGTAGCAAACGTTTCGGTCTCGTAAACAACTAATTTTAAATTTATTGCTGATAAGAAATACGATCGAAGTGGGTTTGGGACGGTACCCTTCTGCAACCTGCCTTTGAGCATTGCACTCTCTTACTGAAAAAAAAAACGCAGTACACAACTAAAGTTGGCAGAAAAATTCTCCGAATTTATCACCGACTTCCCACCAGTCCCAACCAAAATGAGCCATGTGGAGGAAACGAGACGGAAATTAATGCAAACCACAAAAAATATCGGTATTTTAAATTGGGTACATCCAAAATTGTCCAGGACCCTCTATGTTCGCAGTACGGTGCGCTTACTGTATATATATATATATATATATATATATATATATATATATATATATTTTTTATATATATATATATATATATATATAAAATATATATATATATATATATATATATATATATATATATATATATATATATAAATTTTTTTTTTTTTTTGTTTACGTACCTTATGGATAAAGTTATAAAGAAATAAGTTTAAGAAAGAAAAGATCATTTAAAAATATTAAACAAAAAATACAAAACATCAGTATGTTCTATGGTTTAGTGGCAGATTCATATTTCTGTATATTTTCTTTGGGATTGCTCGCCTTACAATTTTTTGGAAAAATTGAAAAAGAATATGTTTAAAATATATTTTTAAATTTATGAAAAAACGACATACATTTAAAAAGCTGTCAGAATTTCCTAACTTTTAAATCCAGAGTTTTTTTAAACATTTGGTTTAAATTTTTATTTTGTCTTTTAATTTTATCTTGACAACAGTGGCTGATTTGCCGATCTAAATGAAAAAAAAAAAGAAAACGGCCTCGTGAGCTTATATTTCAAGAAATTCAGTGGAATATTATTGTATCAAGGGCCTTTGCCGCGTTGTAAAACCGCTTGTCATCAAATCACCAAAGTTAAGCAACTTGGTTAGTAGTTTGATAGGTGATCATAGGCGAAAATCACTGTTACATGTGGTTTAAATGAGATTGTTTAACACTGTCTTGAAAACCCATGTCGTCTCAAGGAACCTAATTTTTTTTCGTTGACATGGATCTCTTGCAGGACGTAGTTGACCTCCAAGAGTTGATATAGACTACTTTGGGTATCATGGTTATAGCAAAGGGCAGCTCTGTGCGAATGTAATCACATACGCCGCCATGGGGACTAAGAGATAAAATTGAGTTTGTAGCCTGGACAAAGAAGGTGGTTGGAAAAGTTTTGGCTAGAAAGTATGTAGAATTTAAATCAATAGAGGTAATATGAATGTAAGTTTAGAAATAATATTGAGCCCATAGAAAATTTCAATATATATTGGGAGTTAATTTTATAGCAGACTTTGGACCTGCGACTTTGACTATGTATAGGAAAATTCGATGTTAAGTTGGCCTAAAAGTAAAAGCACAATTTTGCATTTAACTAATAACACAAAAACCCCGAAAAAAAGTGGTGTGTGCTGGGTGTCGGACTAAGATTTTTTGGCGTATTTTTTTACGCTGAACACGAAACTTAAGTTAAAATTTGGGGTCAAATAGCAAAAAATCGAGAAAAACTCAAAAAATATACGGTACATTTAATAGCAAAAACCTGTTACCAGGGAATGTTTGGACTACGACTATATAAACTATAAGAGATACAAAAAATGTCATAAAACAAAAACTAGAGCTTTCTAAATAGTCTATATAAAAAATTTCAGTCCCAAATAGGGCAAAAAATAATATTTTTAATAATGTCATTTTTTAAGTTTTTGTATTATTAATTATTTATTTTGTTTATTTAAATCTTAAATTACTCAAAATTTTCGAAAAACCCAAAATTTAATTTTTAAAATTTTTTGAAAATCTTGAAAACTTTGTGTTTTGATTATAACTCGAAAAATATTGCATTTAGATAAAAAGGTTATAAAACCTAAATTAAAGACCCTGTTAAAACGCATAGTTTATTTTTAATAAAGTTTCATGTATCTTTTATAGTTTTTAGGATATTAATGTTTTTTTTTTTTTTTTTAATTTATAATATATATATATATATATATATATATATATATATATATATATATATATATATATATATATATATATATATAAAATATATATATTTTGATATATATATATATATATATATATATATATATATATATATATATATATATATATATATATATATATATATATATATATATATATATATATATATATAATTTTATATATATATATATATAAGGGGAAAATGCATTAGTTGAATCTAAAACTGTTACAAAATTAAAAACAAAACCAAGGTTATTTGTCAATATTTATCATTATATAAAAACATTCCCTTCAATTAAAATTTAAATTTTAATAACATCAAAATTATCAAAATTATGTATTCTTGTAAGAGAAAATAAACTAATATAAAAAAATAATAAGAAGTAGACAAATATATTTCCACCCAGTAGCTTTATTACCTCCCCCTGCTCTTCTACATTGTTCCACCCTTGTTCATATTATGATTTTTAATGACTTTTGGGGGATATTTTCCCACCCCTTTAAATGGCATTTCAAGTTGGTCAGTTGCCTGGGAATATTTGGGTTTTTTAAACCCTTTTTAAAATGTAGCTCCAGACATGTTCTATTGATTCAGTTGGAGAATTGGGAGGCCAACCATTCGCTCAATTCTTCTTCCTCTAGCGCATTTGGACACCCAAAGATCTATGTGGGGGAGCATTATCGTCCATAAAAAAAAATTTTTCCCCAAAGGCACTCTAAAAAACGAACTACCCCCTCTAATGACATTGTCCAAATAAATTGCCCGGGTCGTTCTGGGGGAATGATCAATGGTACGGGTACCATAAAAAAATGCCCCCCCCCCATAACACTATGACGTTGACTTGGGTCGATTTTGCCCAAATTCAGTCTATGCTGATCCTGTTGGTCTCCAAACACGAAAGACAGTCATCGTTCAGTGGGCAAAAACGGCTTTCATCGGAAAACATGGTTTATGCCACTGGTGCTGGTCCCTTGCATATGCGCCCTCATCCACTCCAGGGTCTTGCTCTATGCTGAGAAATTTAAACCCGGGGTACCCACAGGGACGTCTGCACCAAACCACCACTTCGAAGACGCCGACGTACCGTAGATTCGATAAATGGATCCCATGTGTTTTTTGGGAAAGGCTTATAACACCGACATTTTGGAAGGGTTTTTTACGAGCATATTGCAATAAATAACGGTCTTGATTTGCTGTTGTAGCCTCCTAGTCCACTCCTGGGAAATTGGTAAACAGGCCATGCTAAACCGGGCAATCACTTTGACACTGTATTTGAATGAACCCAATTAGCGATACGCCACTGACCCCAACCCTTTCATGTGGGTTTCCAATTCTTACGGCTTCCCTCGAAAGACGTGCACCGGGGATATTTATCGACTCACGAAATTTACAAAAAGTAAAAAAACAAATAGTACAATTTTTGGGATAGTATTCAGCCCAGATATAAATTCCAGCATTTATAAGGTTTTGTTCACTACTTTGGCGGTTTTTTTTTTTTGTTCATTGTCTGTTTCAAAAAAAACCATCATTAGATCCCGTAAAATATTTCTTTATAAAATTTTCACCAATGCACTAATTATGCCGCTTTTTTTTTTTTTTTTTTTTTAAATTTTATATTATTTATATATATATATATATATATATATATATATATATATATATATATATATATATATATATATATATATATATATATATATATATATATATATATATATATTAAGGTTTTAACCCCCAATTTTTAAAAGGGTTTAAAAATTTGTGTTTAGGGGAAAAAACGCCAAAAAAAACTTAGTCCCAATACGCACTTTTTTTTATGGACCTGTGTTATTCTATCTTTGAACTGAGAAAAAATGAGTTTTATAAGACTTAGCGACTAGCATCGCAAGTAAATTATAACATACAAAAGCTTGCCCTTATTCATTTATTTCATAGGTTTGACTTAATCTGATAGTGTGTTGTTTTTAGTTCACTGCAGGCGACTTGGTAGATATTGATCCATTTTCACGCTTTTCATTAACACGTATTTGCCTAGATTGTATCTTAACACTAAGTAATAGTTTAATAAAATGTAGGCAACTTCTATACTTTTATAACAAACTTTAAAATTTAAAAATAAATTTTTATTGTTATTATTTTTAAAAAATTAAAACTTTTAAGATAAAAATAAACAATCAAAGCCTAATGAATTAAATAAAAATATATTATTTTTATTTTGAACCATCGTGCAATAATCTTTTAAGCAAACGAAAACTGCAAATTTAAGCTTACCTTTAAGTACTTTAATTTTGGAGAGCGCGGCATCTAACAAAACAAAACAAGACATAATAATAAATAAACTAAAAAACCCATGTACTTGCAGCTACTTAGTTAAGTATTTTATTGGGAACTGAAAGGTTTCCTAATTTAAGCTCCTTAAAATGTTCCCTTTTGTGTATTTTAATAGGTGGTAACCACGTGACTTCTTTTATATCGATAAATACAGGGTGTTCCTTAAAAACATGCTAATATTTAAGGGGGTAATTCTTGAACCTATTTTAAGAAAAAAAAACTTTCTTTGAAGTTTTTAAAAAAAATTAGTTTTTTAATAATAACTAATATTATATCGTAGATATCTTTATGATATTTAGTACATGTCTTCTATGCATCAAGGTGCATTTTATAAAGTACAAACAATTTTAATTTCTCTACCAGTGGCGTCCGTACGGGTTTTGCATTAAATATATATTCGAAAAAAATACTACGTAACTGCTTTTTCTAAAAATAAAAAATACTTTTAAAATCTTCATTTATTTTCCAGCAAATTCGATTTACTGTTTTGTTGTCCGACTCATACTTTTTGCTTAAAAAATTAAAAATGGTTTTACTTCCGGATCAATTTCTCAATTCGATCATATTTTTGTTTATATCTCCTTTATTATTTATCTTATCAAAAATGTTTATATAACTTTTTATATAGACAATTTAAAATGCTGTATTTTTTGTTTTATATATTTTTTGTATCTCTTTTAGTTTTTTAGTTATTAACGATTTTATTTTTATTTTAAACGCCATATCTCAAAAACTGTAAAAGCTACAAGATATTTTATATGACTTAAATTATGTATTTTTACAAGACCTATTTAAGGTATTTGATATTTTTGTCTAAATGCAATTCTTTTCGAGTTATTGTCAAAAAAACGAATTTTCTGAATTTTTTCAAGGTATATATCTGCAAAAATTTTAAAATTTGTTTTTTTTATAATTTCTTTTCTGCAAATATTAAATGGTTTGGGATTTAAATAAATAAAATGAATGAATTAAATTAAAAAAAAAAAAAAACAAAAAATACCATAAATATTTTTTTCCTATTTTAAAACCAAAATTTTGTTAAAAATCACATTTATGTTTATAGCTCCTTCATTATTTATTCTATAAAAAATATTAATATAACTTTTTATATAAACAATTTAAAAAGCTAAATTTTTTGTTTCTTTGTTAATTTTTTGTATGTTTGATAGTTTTTGAGATATTAACGAATAGTTAAAAAATTTAAAACGTCAATATCTCAAAAACTATTAGAGATACAAAAAATTTTATTAAACAAAAAATACAGCTTTTTACATTGTCTATATAAAAAGTTATATAAATATTTCTAATAGGATAAATAGTTAAGGAGATATAAACAAAAATGTGATTGAATTAAAGAATTAATCCTGAAGTGTAACGATTTTTTAAAGCGAAAACCATGCGTCGGACAAAGAAAAACCAAGAAATCAAATTTGCTTAAAAATAAATAAGGATTTTAAAAGTAATTTTTATTTTAGGAAAAAACAGTGAAGTGGTATTTTTTTCTCTAAAAATATTCAATGCAAAACCCGTACGGACGCCACTGGTACCAAATTTCACAAGAACGTCTACAATATTATTTCAGTTATTATTAAAAGACTAATTTTTCTTTAAACTGTATTACCCTGTATCCCAAAAATTCAGATTTTTAGGACATACGTTCATAGATATTTTTTTCTTGAAATGAGTCCAAGAATTACCCCCTTAAATATTAGCATGTCTTTAAGAAACACCCTACATAATTAAGATGTTGGCAGCATGGGATTTTGGTCTAAATAAATTTAAAAATTTAAGTTTTCAAAAATATGGTTTTGAAATTGAATGTAAAATAATAAATGGTTAATTTTAAGGGGCACTGTTTGGGATTTATTAGAAACTTAATTATTATCATTTTTTCCCGTTTAATTTGTTCGAATAAGACCAAATAAATTATTTTTCTGGTTTACTAAGCACCGGCTCTAGTCTGAATTCGTTAAACATATTTAAAAAATGTATACTAAAAATATCTTCTGTAATAGATAAGCAAATCATATACCTAAACTGTAAATTCAAGACTAAAAGAAATAATTAAAAGAGTACAACGTTTCTACATTTTACTAAAACACGTGAATGAAAAATTAAAATAAAGAAAATAGTTTTAGCTGCCTTGTACATAAAAAGGCAAAGTTCCTTTAACTAAGCCTCAGAAATTTTATTGGCTGGTTTTACCTGTATATTAAGTAAAAACAAATTAAACAACCTATTTTGGTTTTTTAATTTTTATGGGTTTGCCTGTGTAATTTTTTGTCGTGCAGTGACTTAATTATATATTAAAGGCTTGGGTCCTAAAACAATTGGTACCAAAAAGTAACTTTTTTTTTTTTTATTGGGGTAAAACCAGATTATTTCCCTTTTTTTTAAAGTTGTAAAAAGATATTTTTTATTTGTTCATTAGGTTTATGGTTACTACGCTTTTGTGAATTATTTTTTTTAAAAATATATATATATATATATATATATATATATATATATATATATATATATATATATATATATATACATTTAGAGTATAAGGTTTTTGGTGAGCCCATTTTTATACAGTTGATATTGATTATTGATGCAATCGTTAGCCTGACACTTGGCAACAGTGGTTAAATTTATAAGATTTGGAACAAGCATGAATGTGGTGCTTTTGAGATTTAAGATAAAATATATGATACATGTGACGGTTCATTCAACAAAATATAATATTTTAAGTGGGTGTTAAAGTGCAGGCAGAGGTTTTGTTTAAGAGCTATTAGGATTTTATGTGATTATTTGGTGGTTTTTACCTTTCTCAGCTTAATTTGGCAATAATCGTGGTAAATAAGTCAGGATAATTGCCTAATCTAAATTAAAATATTAACTAAATCTATTAATTGAAACAAGGCAAGAAGAAAAGAAGTTTAATAATTATTAGGAATTTTAAAAATGGGAATATTTTTTACCACTGTTATCTTTAAAACTTTTCAATTCTCTATTTATTAGCCACCATGATAATTCCATCGAGATGTAGAAAAATAATAAGTCCTGAACTAAAAATACGATATACATGGAGGATTCCTGCGCCACTCTTGAGACTATTTTCTGGGACAACCATCATCATATCTACATTTTACAAATCGCTTATTTCTATTATAGTGTTAAAGCTTAAAAGCTATTTAAGCTTTCATCGAATTAATGTATTAACTCAAAATAGCTCTATCTACTTTACAATTATCAATATATACAGGGTTATTCATAAAATACAAGACGACATAATGAGAAAACGATAAATAAAAATTTCAAAAAATAAATGAAAATAAAATAGAGACTTATCAAATGCATCTTTAATTTTTTTGTAATATGGATTGATAATATTCCTTCGTAAAATTCAAAAAAACACTAATGCAGCTTATCCTTTAATCAAGCAGTTTAATTAGAGACAGTTGAAAAACGATTTTTAACTCTTTAAGAGGTTATAAAGCACAAATAATTTGTCATAAAAGAAATTATTTTCACATTCCTATCCTGAACTTTAAGGTATATCTGATAAAATATATAACTGTTTTACTATTAAATTTTTTTCTAAAATGCACCATTTGAAAGACAGTTAATGTAAGAGCTTAAGTTTATGTCATTACAGAGATAAAAAGCTAAAAAATAGGATGCAAAAACTATCTCTTTTTTATCATCATAAGTAGTTAGGGTTCTATAACCCTTAAAGTTAAAAGTCGTTTTTCAACTATCTCTAATTCAGAAACGATTTGATGCAATTATGTATGATCAAATTTAAAATCAAATAATATATAGGGTTTTCCATTTAAAAAAGTTAGTTTTTCAATGTTTATAGAACTTTTAAAATACCCTGTAGATTACAAAAATAATTTTAAAAAAGATGACTTTGATAAGTCTTTATTTCTTTCATATTTTTTTTTTAATTTGTATTTTTATTGTTTTACCATAATGCTCCATTTCCTGTAAGTCATTAATAACCCTGTATACTATGGCTATTTTTAAAATGTAGGATGTGGTTGTAGCTAGTAGATATATACAGGGTGTTTCAAAACTAGATGGGTATATTTTAGAGGGTGATTCCTTATTAAAAACATAAAAAGAAGATTCTATAAATATGCAGTCCGAAAATGCAGTTTTTAAGATCCAGGGTGTTGAAAAAAGAAGGGTTTTTAATTAATTATTTTAAATATCCTGTAGCGGATATTCTTGCAAATTCTCAGTGCTCATTTTTTGGTAAATGGACCTAATTTGGGTTAAATAAATTAAATTTATTAGGTACAAAAATATACGCTACTACTTTTGCACTTTTTATATTTTTTTAGATACAGCAACAAAAACACAACCTTTCTATCTGTTGAATCATTTTCGTATCTTGCTTATTTTTAAGAAAATAATATGTTTTTTTTATGTAGTCTAGCTAGAGGCATACACATACCAAAGTGCTTTTTTTTCTCAAAACTATGTAAGATACGAAATTCATTCAGTTTTAGTTTTTTTTAATTTAAAAACTATAAAAAAATCAAAACGTCAGTGGCGTAAATTTTTAAGTTTTTCTCCTTTAACTTGTATTTTGGAAACTATGCATTTTCGGACCCACGTTTAAAAAAATATATTTTTTAACAAGGAATCATAAAATATCTCCGTCTATTTTTCGAACACCCTATAAAGTATGTCTACTAGGATTGATAATATTATTTTGATAACAATATAATAATGGTTTATAAATTATAAATATAAATAATTTACCATATAAATATTAAATATATGTATTAAAAATATAAATAATATACCAACAATTATAAATAGGTAACCCATTTTCCTACTTAAAATGAAAGTCAAAAAAGAAGTCAGTATTTAAAAATTAAGCAAAGTATTTCTTTCCTTGCTCTACTAAAGTCATTGCAACTGTGCATTTTGAGAAAAAAAACATTTTTTCTTCAAACGTTAAAACATCACTTTGTCAACCCTGTTGAGATGGTAGAAGGTAAATTTTAACCGTATGACAGTAAAAAAAAGTACTTTTTAGTGCCGGCGGCAGTAGAAGTACACTTTACTGCCGCTTACCTATATTGTTGTTACCTTTTATTGGCAGCCGTATCAAAATCGTAGTCACAGTAACGTCTCATTGTAATCCCACAAAGCATCCGTTTCTTCTTAAATTTTAACAAAATGTATTGTTTTTTTTCACGTTTCATCTCGTTTGAAGAAAATGGCATGTTGCATACGGAGGAAGCACTTTTGTGCTTCAGCGGTATTCGCAAACCTCACTACGTTCGGCTTGCAAACTTACGTCTTCTGCACAAAAGTGAAAAAGCTTTACCCTAATACAACAATATACTATTATTTCCTTCTTAATCAGAGACACACTAAACCACAAACCATTTACTAATATTAATATTTTTAAGTACCTATTAAAATTTAAAATTAATATAATGAACCTATTATTTATGTTTATGGTTTAAATAATTAAAACTACTATTTTTGAAACTCATCCCAAGTCATCGGAAAAGTGACTTTCCGTTGATGACTTAGATTCTTCTGTATCAGAACAAACGAATGCGTGATGGCGAGTGCCTAAGGTCTGAAATAGTTGTATATTAAATATTATTGACGGAACAAATTCCAAAAATTTTTTTATTACTTTTTGGTGGTGAGGTTTATTTAATTGTCGTAGTCATATTCGGTCAGAGATATGTCACTTGAATTTTTTGATAATTTGCCTTTTGTTTTTTTTAACTTCATCTGTCGAATCAGAAAAGTTCAAAATCTGATGTTTGGGCTTTTGTCGTTATAACTTATCAAACATATTTATACAGGGTTATTCACGACATACGAAACAGAGCTTTATGGGAAAAAATGTTAAATTAAAAAATTCAAGAAACAGGAATTATCAAAGGTATCTTTTAAAATTATTGGTAATATACAGGGTGTGTTTTAAAGTTCTAAAAAACATTGAAAAAATTCAGTTTTTAAACGAAACACCCTATATATTATTTAATTTTTAGATTCTTCGAAATTTGATGTAATGCATGTTATATATTTTAATCAAGTAGTTTTAGACGAGACAGTTGAAAAACAAGTATTTTTACTTAAGAGGCTATATTACAACTATTTGTCAGAAGGAAATTATTTTTACATTCTTATCTTAACTTTTTATGGTCTATCTAATGGCATACATTTTTAGCTACCTTAACTGCCAACATTTTTGACATTTAAAAAAAAAACGACGTGACAATTCTAAATTTTTTTTCATTGAATACAACTTTTAAAAAATTAGAATGGAATCTGAAAACTGCCACCTTCTTGACAAATAGTTATGGCTCTGCCTTCCACCTCTTGAAGTTGAAAAAGTCGTTTTCAACTGTCTCTAATTTAAAAACTACCTACTTGATTAAAATATCATGTATCACACAGCATTAAATTTTTAGAATTTTACAAAGAATACATCTGAAAATCAAATCATATATAGAGTGTCTCACTTAAAAAACCTATATTTTCAATGTTTTAGAATTTCAAAACACCCCGTATATAACAAAATAACTTTAAAAGATGCCTTTGGTAAACCTTTATTTATTTCATTTGGTTTGTGAAACTCTTATTTTGTTATTTTCTCATAAGGTTTCGTTTCGGCAAGGAATAACCATGCTGTTTGTAGAGAAGCGGAGTGATTTAAATATACAGGGTATCCAGATTAAATTAAAATAATTTCTTTGTAATACGTAATGTCATCGTTATTTTTACATTAGAGTGTAACGCTGTTTATTTTTCTCGATAACAGTGAATTAAAATCAAAAGAAGAAATCTTCAACTTATATAGCTTTTAACGTAGATTTCAAAGTAGTGCCGATTTCTAGTTATGGCGAGTAGGATAAGTAATTGCTATTTCCCATAGGAACTCAGACTAGTATATCTCTTAATGTTCCTCTGGAAAGTAACTGAACTAATAATATAATACGCAAGTGAGATACATCGCTGCAAATAGGATTGTCTATTTATTAAAAGTAAAATAATTGGTGTGATCATTCATTCATTATTATAAGCCATTTCTTAAATATGAAGTAGAACCTTAAGTTGCTACTTTTAGTTTCAATCTTGCATCTCCTAAACGAAGGTAGGTAAATAAAATTTGGTTACATTTTTACAAAAACTAACAACTTTGATTTAAACCGCTAAACTGTGTCAAACCCTACCGGAGTTACCCTTGTAATTACAACAAAATCTTAAACACCATATACGTTCTAAAACACCTTATAAGAATAAAAGCTGTTCCGGAATTGTAAAGACATAAATTAAATTTTAATCGTTGGAAATATTTAATCTATTAATTAATTATTAATAGGTAAAAACTAACAACTTGGTATCAAAAACCGCTAAAAACTGTCAAACATAACGGAGTTACCCAGTAATTATAACAAAATCTGGACATTCTATCCTTTATAACACTGTAAGAATGTAAAGGCTGAAACACAAACCAAAAACTTAAGATTTAAGGAATAACATCAAGCATTCTGATGGGCTGATTGGTGAATTGCGAGAAAGTCGTTGTAAAAAACATGTGCCACTTGTTATAAAATAGTGACAACACCGCCGGGCTAACCAACATTGTAATAATATATAATTTTGTATAAAATAGGGCTAACCAAGGCCTGGGGCTAACCAAGACCAATATTTATATTTTTGAAAATAAGATTTTCTTACCCTCTTGAGGGTCCTTAGCATAACATTTATTAGAAAGCAATTGTTTTTATATAGATACCTTTATACACATTAAAAGTGCCGGTGAAACGAACTGACCCGTACATATACCGGGCTCCCAATGATCTATGAAACAATATATATATATATATATATATATATATATATATATATATATATATATATATATATATATATATATATATATATATATATATATTACTACAGTTATCCTAATTGATAATACGATTAGTAAAAAGCATCATTAGAAACATAAGGCTGATATATTTTTATTTCTGTTTTTACGCAACTAAATTTTGAGCTTGTTATGTAGCAAAAATTTCTTTTGTTTTGTTTATTGCATATATATATATATATATATATATATATATATATATATATATATATATATATATATATATATATATATATATATATATATATATATATATATATATATATATATATATATATAATGCACTACAATCATCCCTAATTTGAGATAGGTGGCCGTCTGCTATGCGGTTCACCCAGATATTTTAACCGGGTTTCCCTAGGAATTAGACTAATACGGGGAATTATACAAATTTAATATGTCCATGACAGTAAAAAGAAAAATACAAGCCCTTAAACAAAAAAAGGAAAAAAAATAATTTTAAGTCAACTTTGTGTATTAAAAGAAGATCAGTACTTTAGTAAAAAACATTTTTTCATGCCCTTAGTGAAAAAACCCAAGAAAAACAGGGGGAAGGTTATAAAAAAGTAAATTTTAAAAAAATTTATAAGGTTGACAAATCTTGTGTTTTTAAGCAATTGGTTGGGTGCAATTTCAAGGGGAGAATTGAAGATGTTTTAAAATAATGCTTTTTTTTTTTTTAATGCATGCAAATTTGGGCTTAAAAATTATTTTTTACTTTTTTTGTGGTTTGAGCCGTTTTTTTTTTTGGGGGCTGTCATGGGTCCCCTAATTTGTATGATTCTGTTTAGTCAATTAAAAAAAATTAAAATTTGTCATTTCATGTTTTTTTAAAAGTTATTTTAGTTAACTGAAAACTAAAATTTTTGGAAAAAAAAAAAAATTAAAAAAAATTCTTGGGGCCCCAGGTAATATTGGGTGTCCCCATGAGCGCCCCCACCTTTTTGATTTCATGTTACTCTTTCCAAACCCCATTTGAAAAAAAGGAAAAAGCCCTTTCTCTGGGACAAATTTTATTGCCTGTAGATAGGATGTTAAATCCTACTTTGAATGCTTTGCTAAAATCACATTCAGTAAAATCAACATCAACTTTTACCGGGATGGGTAGGTATGTTATTAAAATAAATAGGAAACAACTTCCCACTCTCTCGGTGTGTACGAAACGTATTACTTTGTTTTAAGAAATTAAAAGTAGACCTTCTGTCCTTTATGGTATCCACTATGATTCTTTTTTAAATTAAAACTAATTATTAAAAATATCATTCTTTTTAATAATATAGGTTCCTTATTTATAAATTTTATATTATTAATTTATTTTAGTATTACAAAGATATGTTTATCGTCATTTGGTTAGATAAGGAGCATGCACAAATTGGAAAAAAAGGGAGAACACCAAATAACATAATACTGAAACATAGCACAAGATTTTATTTACAACCATTACAAATACAGAAAGATACATTTAAAGAGACAGAAAACATCAACTGTATGAACTTATTTTCAAAAAGTAACATAGCAAGACACTGATGCTAATTTAGATGTTTTTCATATTTTTTACTGCCATGATTTACAATACATTTTGTTTTTTTCCTGATAAAATACCAACCTTTTTTTATGAGATTTATACCAACTTTTAACTCTCTTAATGATTTTATATTTCGAATTTGAGATTTATTATTAAAACTAAAAAAGTAAAAACAAAATGCACGTCATATCCTAATATATTTTTTATATGCGCGTCATACTCCAATATATTTTATTTTTTGTAGTTTCACTTAATTACATTTTTCTAATTTTTTGGTATTTGGCTTTCGAAGACAAACAAAAACTTAAACAAAAGAAGGCTTTTAGACGAGCACGTCTGATCAGGCAAAAAAATTCCATCTGTGATTTATTATTTTCGATGATATATTGTGTTCGATATAAAATTCCAAAACACTTTGGTTTTGCTCTATATCCCGATCAGCACAGGTAGAGAAAAACTTATTATAAGGATATTACGAAAGAGAAAGATACGTATATGTTTGTCGAGTTGAAAATTGATGTAATATGAATGCGCTTATGTCAATAACAGATAAATCAGCATCAACGTCTCAAAGTTTGCGCGTCGGGCACACTTTACGTAAAAGGAATAAATACAAAAATAAATAAACGAAAAAGACTCTTATCAACTTAGCATGGAAGTTTACCCGTCTGCATCAAAATCGAATATTCGCAACTGAATGAATTAAACATGTATGATAATGCAGGCACCTAAAATCGCTCTTATTTCATTCCTATATTCGCAAACCATTTTAAATTCTTAGAAGAGGTAAATAATTTAATTAACATTTGTAGGAACTTAAATTTTCATTAACTTTGTCCCCCCCTTTGTAGTTTGTCATTGGGGAAATGACAGGGGAAAAAATTTTATGAAAAAAATAGGTTTAGTGACTTGTACCCGCCGGTGTGAGTTGCGACTTTGCCGCAATGGACACTTTTGTGGCATTTAATTCTTAAAAAATCCGTCTTTGGGGAGACGATAAAAAAAAAATGCTGCTGAGTTATAGAAATTAAAAAAAAGGATCAAAATTTAAGTGTTTTTTAAATGGAAAATCTTGACACGCTTTGCGAGATACCTATTATTAATATGAAATTTTCAGGACATTTTTTTGGGGGTATTTTCAACAAAACTCCACGGTGAGACCAAAGAAAAAAAACGACTTACATATATATAACATTGATTAACATAGGTCATTATACCACCGACAGCTTCTTTTTGCATTTAGTTTAGTATAGTACAACTCAGTATTCTCAATTTTTTTATTATAATGAAGTTTAATCATAAAAATCAAATCCACCTTTTTGATTCGGCTTTTAAACACAATTTATTCTCAAAGTTAGCAACTTTAGATGCTGTTATATTTTAAAAATATTTATTATTAATATTAAAATAGATAACGATATTTTTGCCAACTCAATAATTTAAATTACATTAAAAACATTATTTAAAAAAAAGTTTAAATTATTTTTTGTTTCCCAAAAAGGTAATTTTGAACAAGTTTTGCACCGTTTATAAGTCTAAATTCGTTTATTTATTTGTTTGTCCTTTATTAAAGGTCTTGTTATCTTTGCAGCATATTTGCATATTTAAGCAAATTTTTATCTCCTAAAACACTAAAACACTTATTGGAAAGCGTGTTTACTGTTTATCCGGAAGAAGGAAAACTCCAAGGACTGTTTATTCAAGTTATCTTCGTTAAACATGATTTTTTAGGGACAAAGAAAACAGGCGCTTTAATAAAAATATCTAATGTTATCAAAATATTAAAAATCAATTCGACTACAAAGGGTATTATTTCTGGTTCTAATTTCAAATTACAGTATTTTTTTAAATCCTATTCTTAAACCATTTTGTTATATCTTTATTAAAAAAGGAAATACGCAGCTAAAAATGTTTTTTGTAAAATATTTCATACAAAAATACATTTACAATTTTTTATTAATGGTTATTTAACATTAAATAAAAGCAATTAATAATCAAGGCTAGTTAAAGAGGGAGCTTACGGTAAGCGGTAAAGTTTGAAATTATTAATCACCAATTAACGGTCTTGTTAATTATAGTATGTTTAGGCGATTGTTAGGAAATTATAATTTTTTTAAATTTTCTTTCGGGGTGTATTTTGGTTTTAGGTAACCAACCTGACAAACGTTTTTACGTTCGTCATTCAGAAATCATGCATTATTGGGGACTTTTAATGAATTATTTTGTATAGGTACGTTAATATTGCTCATAAATAAACCATTGCTAAAAAAGGTGAAGGCAGATCAAACGGAGGACTTAAAATTAACATAAAGGCATGACTAGCATATACTTTTTTACTCTGACAGATCTGCACAGATCGACATGTTTTATTCAGAGCTTTGGATCGATCTGTGTAACTGTCCTTAAATTTACTGAATTAAATATTTTTTGGCTCCTTAAAGTTAAATAATTATTTAATGGTGGAAAAGCATCATTTTTAAGATACTTTATGTGCTGTTGGTAGATAATGTACGACAGCACCAAACAATCAAATGGTTAAAAAAATTGAAAGTAGTAGGACTAAAATGTAAAAATCTCTTTTTTAAGATATTTTATAGTCAAAAGTAGGTACAAGATAAAAGAAGTAGAAGTACTGATTAAAAATTTTTCCTGAAAAGGATTTGTATTTTAGTATAAAATATACTGGGCGAGTAAAAAAAATAACAAGTAACTCACTAAAATTAACAATTTAATAATCTTGTACGTCACAAAAATATTAAAAAGAATTTAAATTATCAAAATTAAATTATTTTTCTTAATTTTTTTACTTTTGGAGATTTTTTAGTTTTAAATGTCTTGTACGAGACAAAATTAAATAAATTTTTTAAAAACATTATAATTAAATTAGGAATATTAAATTAATTAATTGGTCTATAAAATAACTTAGTTTTCGCTAGCAATATTTTTTAAGGTTAATTCTGGTCATTAGCCCTTGTCAAAAAAAAAAAAATACGTTACCCGGATAAAGTTATAAACTAAAAATTCGGATATTGGACGTGTAAAAAATGCAAACTATTTATTTTTTTTTACGTATAAATATTTTTCTATGAGAATAATTAATATATTTATATATATATATATATATATATATATATATATATATATATATATATATATATATATATATATATATATATATATATATATATATATATATATATATATATATATATATATATATATATATATATATATATATATATATATAAAATTTTAAAAATTTTGATGCCATAATTTTAATGGGCGATAGTGGGCTCAAAACAAGTCAAAATCTTCATATGACATATGTAAAAAATTGACAGATTTTTGTCTAAACGATATCAAAGTTTTAATTTAAAAAACAAGTATTTCTGAAAATCAAAAAATTTGGGGTTTAAAACCTAATCAATAAATTCATTTGCTAAAAAAAAAAAACTAAGTTTAAAAAGTTTCAATCTAAAAATTTAAAAAAAAATAAATAATATTAATAAAAATTTTTTCCCCCCGTTAAAAATGAAAAAAAAAATTGGCAACAGAGCTACTACTAGCTAGAAGTTTTTATAGTCATCGTAAATACGTGTTCAACCCCCGGAGATTTTGGTTGTTTTTAAATCGGAAAAAATGCGGATATGTTATAAATTTACAAGTGTAGTGTCCAAGAGTTTTGAAAACAAGATTGTCAAAAGAAATCCTATTTTTTAAAAAGGGAAAAAAAAAGTGCTGTTTAAAAACATAAAAAATTTGTGCTCTAACAGTGAATATTTACCCTTTTTTTGGGGGGAGTAAAAATTTTTTTTAAATTTAAAAATATTAACCAAACAAAAAGTTTTTTTTTACAAAAATTTTAAATTTTTTAAAATTTAAAAATTTTTAAAAAAAATTAAAAGGGTCATTTTTTTTATTTGTTATAAAAAACATTTTAAAAAAAGTGTAAAATGCAACTCTCGAAAAAAAACCCTTCTACTCGCTTTAATAAAACAGGCCCCCGTTCCCAAATTTTTTTTAAAATTTTAAAGGCCATATTTCAAAACAGTTAACTTTTGACACATATGTTTTTGGCCTTTTTTTTTTGTTTTGAGCTCCACTATCGCCCATTAAAATCATGAGCATCATACTTTTTACACCCTTTTTTTTTTATATATATATATATATATATATATATATATATATATATATATATTTTTATATATATATATTTTTATATATATATATATATATATATATTATATTATATATATATATATATATATATATATATATATATATATATATATATATATATATATATATATATATATATATATATATATATATATATATATATATGACTGCTTTTCATTGTTTAACATACAATATTATGGATAATTGTTTAGATGCGTCGCTCCACCTATTTTTAATCATAAAGAATAAAAAAATTGAAATATTGACATGTTTTTTTTTCACTTTGTTCTATTTTACTGCAGATTTACGATTTTTTAAAGTTAAATCCAAAAAAATCTGTGAAAATTTTTATTTTGAAAATTTAAAAAAAAAATTGACAATTCGTTTAGTATTTTTACGTTCTTTAAGCAAAAAATAGTACGATTCTTGAAAACAAGTGTAAAAAATGTTCATAAAAACTGTAAAAATTGACTTTTTTATTTTCAAACTAAAAAATCTCATTAAAAAATAAATTTTTTGTAATTTTTAATTTTTTTTATAAATAAATTTTTAGATTTTTTATGGTTAAAAATAGGTGGATCCATACATCTAAACAATTCCTATATTGTGCTGTAAGGTACATAATACCGTATTGGGGCGGATTGTAACGTTCTTAAATCAATTATGTCGTACCTATAACCACCAGTACGAAAAAAATATATTACTTTTAGCTGCATTTTTTATAAATTTTTAATCATTTAAAATACACCGCAACTTTTCGTAAAATTGATTTAGTTCTTATAAAACAATATATGCATTCCTTAATTAATTTAAAGAGACAAATATCGCAGTAGTTCTTTAATAAAATGAACAAAATTGGCTTGTGGTTATAAATATTATTTTTTTGTTAACTAATAATTATTCTACACATGCATGTATTCTTTATTTTCGTCAATATTCTAGATAAATGTATGGGGATCTAAAGGTAAAAACATATTTTTTTGATAGAACAACATAAATCCAAAGAGAACAAGACCTTCTACAACGAAAAGATATTTATTTGGACGGTTAATATAGGTACATTTGGACATAGCGGTACAGCTGTGAAAAAGAAGGTATATAAACTAACTTATACAGGATTAGTCGAAAATGCAACGTGCAAAATAGGCATAAAATTGACTTACCGGAGCATTGAGACAAGGGCACGTGCAATGATGAATGGATCGAACGCTCTCTCGCGATACAGATCGTCCAATTTTGAGAGTTGATGCTGGCGTTGTCGAGGTTCTTCTCTCCAAAATTCCTCTGGAGGTGATTGAAGACGAGTACGGGGCCAGTTGGAAGGCATTCGATGAACTTCGGTTCCGCGTGGGGTGAGATGATAGGTTTTGCTTGCATCCTTTAACATCTAGTCTGAAATATTAAAGTGTTGTAAAAGGTACAGCCATTAAATCTTGGGCAAAAAATTTGTTATTTTAACTTTTCTGCCAATTTTTGTAAATCGCTTTTTTTAACCTTGTTTTACTTTTATTTACCATAAATAATGGTAAAACCCTGATACGCTGCTCTTCCATTTATTGATGACTGACATATGAAACTGGACACTATCTTGCTGAAAGATAAAATTTCTGTCCGGAAATCGATCTAGTACAGAAGGAAGCATGTATTCTGTCGTAGATCTATATATACCTCCAGCCAATGAACCTTTCTTCGATAAAATAACATACACCAAGTCCTTGTGCACTCAGCCACCCCAAACATTTACCAAAATCGCCCACTTTTGTCCTTTGGGTATATTTTTTATTAAATCGTGTTTCTTGAGGCCTGTATACCTTAGTATATTGTAGCACGCTAAAACACTTTTTCATTGGTGAATATTTATTTTCCCAAAAATAAAGGTTCCAAGTAAAATTGGGAGAGCAAATCCAATGCGTTGTTCTTTATTTGTTTTTAAAAACAGTTTTAAGGCTGCCTGGTGGCAGCGCAATTCGATATTTCCTTATTCTTCGCCGTGCCGTTCTAACCGATGCTGGAAATTGCTTTCCGTTTTTGCGGTAACTACAGATTTAAATGGTTGGTTTTTAAAATTAACTTAAAATTTTTGTTCTTGTTCTTTTGAAATTTCAAAGGAGTGTGCTTCCTGCCATTTTTTTAACAAAATGAATAGTACTCTTTGGGATGTTAAGCTCTTCCGCCACATCCCTTTCTGGCCAACCTCTCTGCTCAATATAATAAATAATTAATACTTTTTGATCCAAAGTTAAGTTTGGCATTTTGTAAAATATTTTTAGACACTGACAACGGACATCTGTTTCTTTATTAGTGTTTTTCAGCAGGTATTTATATTCAGTAGATGGTGGCATAAACCTATTTTACGAAACGGAGAAAGAATTGCCCAAGATTTAATGGCCGTTAAAATTACAAATGTAAATCAAAAACAAATATTGATGAAAATTGATTGTGGCCTCTGCACGTAAGTATATAGAAATAAAAAACTTTGTATTTCGTGCATATTTTTATTTAAACCAGTATTCTAGCAAAGCGCTTTCGGTAAAACCCATCATCAGTGCTATTTGTCAAGCAGGAATTACACCAATTGGAGCGTTTATAATATGTTAACAGGAATCGACAAACTATCACATTATTAATTTCAAAAATTAAAAGAAAGACTGTAAATAGTCTTACATTTTCACCTTTGAAAGGTTAAATTTTAAAATTAAACCACACAAGGTACCATTTTGTTTCTTCCAACAACTACCCAAACCTAAATATTAATATTTAAATTTTATACTGTTAATCAGATCATATTTAGCGGATAGAGTGCAGTGAGATTTGAACTTCTACTTAGTAAAAGAGCTACAATTTGTTTATGCTTTAACTTAAAAAAATAAAAAAATATGTGAATTTTTAAATTCACCTTTTGTCATGTTTAAGGACAAAATATTCCTTAGTGCAATACATTAGGCCGTAAACTGGTGTTAAAGCTGCAAAATATGGCGGCTAGGTTAGACAATATCGCCAAACAATTGTGTGTAAGTTTGTGTTTAAATGTTGTATTATATAACAAAAAATAAATGAGTGTTCCCAATAAAAATTCTCACTTTTAAAATAATAACATGAAAATTGAAAATATGTACATATTTATTTTACCACTCCGGTAAAACCCGATGTCGATTCTGATGAATGTGATTTCAGTACGGCACAGAAAGTAAGATTGTCATATCTTACTGCAAGGCAACGATGTTTGTCTTTTAAGTAGACGCTTGGTGTCTCTGTTGTTGACTCAACACTCGTTACAGCCCCATTGACAAGTCCTGTAAGGCAGGCGAAACGCGTCTAGGAAGAGAGTGTCATAGTCAACAGGAAAGAATATATACAGTGCTTTTCTTTAATGTCCCCCCCCCTCTTTATTTTTTAATCGGATTAATCTAAAATATTAAATTTTGAGGTAATGTTATTCATGCATAAATACTATATTTTAGAATAAAATTGATAGATGAAAATTTCAAGATGGCTGCTGGGCGTCATCTTGGAAAAAATATTAAATAAAGAGAGTGGTCTTGTGGTGCATCATTTTGAAGCTCCTGACGAGTACTTTACACCCCTAGAATATAAAGTCAATTCCTTTACCTACTACAAAATAGTGATACATTAATTAATTACTTAAAAATAATTAGATTTGACTTGATAATTCAAATAATAACGTTGAAAAAATGTTGGAAATGCTTGCCTCGAACTTCTAGACACAACAACAGTAGGTCCGAAATTTCACGCCGAACATTTTCAAGCACAGTAATATCGATATTTCTACAAAATAATATTTTTTATTCTCTGTCGTATACCCAATATTGAAGCAGGTTCAGTTTCGTACCAGAATATCAACACTGTGGAATGACCAGCTCGCTCGCCAGATTTGACACCTCTGGACTTTTTTATATGGGGCTATTTAAAGCAAAAGGTGTACGAAACTGAGCCTCCTTCAATATTGAATATACGACAGAGAATAACAAATATTTGTAGAAATATTGATGTTACTGTATTTAAAAACGTTCTGCTTGAAATTTCAGACCGACTGTTTTTGTGTCGAAAAGTTCAAGGCAACCATTTCCAGCATCTTCTTAACTAAACTCAACGTATTTATCTCAATTATCAAGTTAAATGTTAATGTATTTATCTATTTATATATAAAAATAAATAAATTTATAATAAAAAATAGGTGAGCTTTTATAAATTGCTTCTTCTCTTTTAAATTTTACCGCACTCCACTGTTTTAAATGATATTTGTTTTAATCGACAAGAAAAAAAAGCTATTTTCCCATTTTTAAAGCAATAATTTATAGTTTTCCTTCCTTTTAAGTTGATGGCAGCACAAATATGCAAAATTTTATTGAGTAGTAAAATGAAGAAGCTATAAAAATTGTAAGAATTTCTGACTGCTACGGAACTTTAGAAATAGCCAAGAAAAGAATACACTTTTGAAAATTAAATTTAAAAAAGAAAGCTATTAAATTTAAAGCCTTTTAATTTTTTACAATGTTAAGTAAATTAGCTCTAATTTTATTTTTAAATAAGCCATCGCTCGTATTTTTCAAAGCCTTTTAACTGTTTTTTGCAGGAAACACACTTCTCGACTAAAATAGTAGTTGGGTTTTAAAACAGAAAAGGCATCGAACGATGTTGTCATCATGTTTATTAAAATTGCTATGAATATACTACGCACTGATGCCTTCCCCTTTAAAGTTCGAAAACCAGCGCGGTTTTAAAATTGAACTTCTTTCTGGTCCACCCTGTATTTGGACAAAACGTGAAAACAAAGATTAATGTATTCCTAATGTGCTTGGTGACACAATACAATAGGTCATTCGATATTGTCTTTGGAGCACCTATTCTAGATGCTCAAATATGTTCATTGTTAAATTGACTTAATCAAGAACACATGCCAATGGGCAATATGATAGAACATCAGTAACGATTAGAGAATTCGATATAAACATAAGTTCAGTTTACGCTCTGGGCTGCTAGAGACCTTTGCCTAATTAATGGATTTATGTGTGTGTTGGTTCTATAATACATTTTGCTTTAAAAGTATTATAATTTTTTCCTGACTGAAATATGTCCCAGAGATTTACCTAGGAGTCATTTCATATAAAAACGTCTAAAAAAAAATGGTTCCGCATCAATTTACATTTTGTTCTTACTTTGAGGAATGAAGAATGATTTCTAGGCGCCTTCAATTTTTAGAAGCGCCTATTTTCGCCTGTTCAAAAAACAATATTTTTATGCCTGCCACATTAAGCTGTTAATTTTTTTTATTAAATATATTTATACGTTTGACGCGGCATTCAAAAGAGAGGTAGGAATTCTAGCGCAGACATTAAATTTTTACTTAGTTTATACCTCTAAATAATGGCGCGTTGCTGAAAATACGTTTATTTTATTCATTTTTCGTGGTTTTTGACCAACTCTAGTGTTTTGAGTGTTCGCGTCGAGCAGCAGGTTTGCACTTAAAAATTAAGTATAAAAAAAATAAAGCCGATAATTGACCCGAATAGTTTACTCTCCACGTAAAAAACTCTTGAAGTTTTGGGATTTCTGAACGAGATGGCGCTGGTTGCCTCTAATGTTCAACTTTGTTTGATTAAGCTTGTATTTAGAGTGGCTGCTTCACTGTCAAAGGTGTTATCATTCCCAACAAGGAAGAAATACGTGTAATTGTTTTGGCTTTTTTTAAAATCTTGGGACAGGCCACGAAGGCTGATGCCTAAGTACTAACGCACCGTAAATGTCTTAAGTGTGGTGAGAGGAAGTTTATTCACGCGGGACTTAAATATTTGGAGATTGGGATGAGAAGGAAAAACTTTTTCGGGCAGCAAGTTCCATAGTCTTGACCCTCTAGGGATGAAGGAACGAAGAAATCGCTCTGTTGGGAGCTGCCAGACAAGGAATTATACTGGCCAATTTCTCTGAGCAGAAGCCGTGAAAATACCTACAGAAGAGCGACAGATCCCCTACAGCTCGACGGTGGGCAAGAAAAGGAAGCCTTTCTGTGAGCGTTGGATTATTAATAAGACGAACGGCTCTTTTTTGAATGGAGTCCAGAATGCTAAGTGTTGTAGGGGACGCTATTCCCCAGACATGAGAACAATATTCAAAAGAGAATCTGATTTGGCATACATACAGAGTGTACAGATTGCAAGAAGAGAAATATTTCCTGGCTCGGAAGAGGAATCCAAGCTTTTTTGAAGCTGCCGAGGCACTTGAGAACGGTTGGAGATACATCACTAACCGAAACGTTGTGTATCAATTAACAAATAAAGACAATTTTAGTGTTATTGAAACCATAACATTGTCTAACAATTTTAGAGAAACGTTCATTAACATTACTGCGAAGGTCGGTCGGTCGTTCACTTACCGTACTTTTTTATAAGGACTACCAAATGATGACCTTATGATATTCAAACTTAAACCGGCCAAA
>JAHBCN010008916.1:0-36951 GCA_019359885.1 Listronotus oregonensis | reverse complement strand
TTTTTTAAATTTTTTAAAAAAAAATTTTTTTTTAATTTTATTAATAATATTTTAATATATACATTTATAATTAAAAAGTTTTTAAAAATGCATCCAGAAGACATATATAGTGACTATCTTTTTTTACTTCTACCAAAATAGTATTTTATAAAATATATATGCAAAATTCGTCATTAATTTTAAATCCCAATTAAATTTCTTACATAAACTAAATTCCCTGACAACTTATAAAACACTTCACAAAAGGGGGAACGCGGTTGGTTGTATATCTGGAGTGTGAAATAAAGGGACTTAGCCTTCCAGGGCCAATGTTCTGGCAGTGATAACCTGCAGGCTCTAAAATGTTTGTTAGTTTGTTCTGTCCTAATCAGTTGGGCTGAAAGGATTTGGAGATCTCTCTTAGAGGGCGCGGGAAATAGAAAATGGGAATAGACATAAACTGAGAACTTTGCGTATTAATTTTTAAATGAAATATTTTTAAAATGTTATAGTCTAAGATTCGAGTTACAGACGACCTTTACCCTACAGTATTAAATATTTCGGTAAGGCAACTAACCAGTATAATTAGTCAAATACTTCCTCCTGACCGTTGGGGGTGATTTTGGGGGTGTTAAGACTGGTAAAACCCATCTTTCGTAAGGATTGTGTGGGGTCCTTTTATTCGACTTCTTTAATTTCTATAAAAATTTGGCAAGAACTGAGGAAAATGGCTTTAAGCTTTGCGCTAAGTGCGCCATCTTGCTCTGGGAGCACAGAAGTGGGGGTCAAAGAAAGCGATACACACGCTGTACATTTTTCATAGTAATTATTTGTTATACAATAGCTTTATTATGCTAAGCAAATTATAAAACTTCAAAAGGAAAAAAACAATGCTGCTTTAATTTGGTAATTTTATCTCTTAGAGAAACTTATGTCAAGTCTAGATTATTTATAATGTAATTATTTATATAACACCTGCAATTAAATATCTAACTCAAAAAAAAAGTGTTATTTTTCACTTATAGATTTTTATTGAAATTTAATATACGGGGTTTTTTGGGGGCTCTGATCACGAATTTAAAATTAAATTTTGTTGAAAACTCTTAGTTCTTAGGTTATAATGCCCTACTTAGATTTAACCTTAAAAATGCATAATTTCTTCTAAAATTTCTTTTTCCTGAACCTGGTCACAGTTAAACTAAATGCTTTTTTGGTGGAACAACTTTTATTTTATGAATAATAAACTTATTTCTATGATAATTGATTTATTAGTTTTATTAAAAAAACACATAAAAATTTTATTTTAATATTAAAAAAATCTACGAAATTATCTGGGGATTGTTAGACGGATAAGTTGGTACAACTGAAAGGCGCCAAATTAAAACTTTAAATTGTTTTTATCAGCATTAAATGTAAAAAAAATACATCGTTAATGAAGAAATCAAAAAATCTTATAAAAAAGCAATTAATACAAGCAAAAGCATTATTTTAATTTTTTGTAAAAAGAGCAATATTAATACCAGTGGGGCAGGGGCGCACTTAAATGAATTTAAATTTGTTGATAGGGTATAAATTAAATAGATAATTGAAAATATCTTTTTTTTTTGGACACAAACAAAATTGATGCCGTTAATGTAAAATCCATTTTCACACCATTCAAATTTTAAAAGTGGCGCTTTTCAAATGTTTTCTAAGTATTACCACTGCTTAAAACTTCGTAGATATATTTGTGGACTTTTTAAAAGAAAAAATATTTTTCTTTTGATGGTGTTTCTTGTTAAAAATAACGACTTAAGAAACGTAAAAAAAATGTATCCTAAAAAATGTTTTACCATGAAATATTCCTTTGTTGGTATAACTATTTTTAAAAAGGGGAAATTTTGGAAAAGTTTGTGAGTTTTAAGGTTGTTTTAAGTTGGGAGTTATAACCTAAAAACTAGGAGTTTTCGACAAAATTTGACTTCCAATTTTCGATCAAAGAACCAAAAAAAAAACGTATAAAAATTTTTTGTTTAATCGGTCGTGGTCCCGATAAGTAAAAAAAATTAAAATTAAAATTTCTATTTACTAACAATTAATACACAAGTACAAAATTGTATGGAAATTTTCTAGAAATTTCCTCCACTCCAATTTTGACCAAATTTGGTATACAGATGTACTCTGGGGCGCTAATTACAAATCTGAACAAAAATTTGGCAACGTTTCGTTTTCGAAGTATTAATCATCAAAGTTAAAAATCAAAATAACCTTATCTACACTATGTTGGCATACAAATTTTACAAACACCTTTTGAAAATCCGTTTTAATATTTATTTTATACCTTTAACCATTTAATTGCAACCACACTAGGGAATTATTCAGCAAACATGGCTGCCCCGTTTGAAAGTGAAGCTGGTGTAAAATAAACATACAAAATGGTTTTTAAAAGGTGCTTAAAAAATATTATGTGCCAATTTAGTGTAAAAAATATAAATTGTGTGCAAAAAGAAAATATAAAAGGGAAATATAGTGAAAATGAGTTTAGTTTGATTTTCAACTTTGATGAAAAATATATCGAAAACAAAACGTTACCAAAAAAAAAAAAATATTTTTCAGATTTGTGATTAGCGCCCCAAAAAATACCCGTATACCAAATTTGGTTTAATTCGGAGTGGAGGAAACTTTCTAGACAATTACCAATAATTGTGTTTTTAATATCGCTATACAGGGTGCCACAGATTCGAGTGCATGCATGGGGATCTTGGAAACCGTAAGAGATACGAAGCCGGTTAAATTATTGCTAAGTTGCGCATTTAGGTGCCTAACAACATGCCGTTTAGAAAGTTGTAAAATTTCGAGTACTTCCGGAGGTATCAAAAAAAAAAACGAAATTTGCCAAATTCGTTTTTATTTTTTTTTTCTGACGTTATTTAAAGAGATATGGAAAAACAAAAGACACTTTCTTATGGTCACTTTTTAAGCTCTACAAAACAGCGTTGAGGGATTTTCCGGACGACGTTTCGTTTTTTGTAGACCTATCAACTTTACTTTTTTAAATACGGCACTTAATTGTTTATTACATTTTTTTAAAGCAGTCATAATCCCAATTACAATGATGTATAACACTTAATATTTTTCTGTTAAATAAACATATTTTTCATATTTGTTAATAAATATTAAGTGTTATACATTTTTGTAATTGGTATAATAAGGGGTTCAAAAAAATTAAATAAAAAATCCAGGTCCTTATTTAAAAAAATAAAGTTGATGATGGTTTAACGAGAACGAAACGACGTGCGGAAAATCTCTCAATGCTGTTTTGTAGAGCTTATAAAGTGGCCATAAAGAAGGTGTCTTTTGTTTTTTCATATCTCTTTAAATAACGTCAAAAAAAAAAAATCGGCATATTTTGGTTTTTTACGGATATCTCGGAATTTTGCAACTTTCTAAAGTGAACATGGTTAGTTACGCAAATACACAACTTTGCCATAATTTAACCGACTTCGTATCTCTTACGGTTTCCGAGATCCCCATGCATGCACTCGAATCTGTGGCACCCTGTATAAGGAGTAAGTTTTTCAGTGCATTACAGACTGTTTACTTATAAGCAAGATAACATGTATTTTTTGCCCCACCCTGTAAACAAAATTAAGTGTTTATATCATTTATAGTATACCTGAAACAAGCGAAAACTTTATTTGAGAATGACTTCTTAGCCTTTGTTATGGCGGATATAATAAAAAGATTATTTTGGTTACAATTTTAAATAACAATTTTTTGTCCCATAATATTTTATCTTATTCCATTACTTACATAGCCCTTTTCCGGAACGCTCCATCCATTTTCCATTCATTTCCCTTTTACGCAGTTCTAGCAATTTTCTTTCACAATTTAACTGACTTTTAAGATTCTCCAGAATAGAGCTGGCGTTAGAAATTCTTTGAATCAAGGGTTTGCGTTTTTCAGGTTGTCCCCACTATCGAAAATATAACTGTTTTTAGATTCCATAACTTTGATCAGATACAAAAATTTTGAGTTACTAAGTCCAAAATTTTAAGAAATGTATATTTTTGTCAAGAATTTGGCATATGTTTGACAGTTATATTGTTGAACTCTGGTATTTGACATGATAAAGATTTTAAAAGAAACAAAAGTTTACTGCATTATGTATACAGTGAGTCCGCAAAATGGGTTTACAAAAGAAAAAATAAACCACCAAACAAAGAAGGTGATTTCTAAATATAGTTATTTACATTACAAGATGCGAAAGCTTACTTTTTGGTATGAGGTGGTTTTTAAATGGCCGAGGCGAAGCCGAGGCTATTTAAAACCTCCGAACACTTGAAAGGCCTTTCGCATCATGTATGTATTATATTTTTCTGCTACTGTTCTTTTATCGCATAATTTAATAATCATTTACATCATGTTTTAATAGAAATATCAGAGATTTTGAAATTTTACCTGTTAAAAATTAATCCATAGCAACACATTTATTGTTGACATTATCTGTCATCAGCACTTGTCAGATTTTGAATTATTGTTAATTTGGTATAAACCCATTCCCATTTTAAAATGTTAAATGAATATGAAAATGGCACCCAAAAAGGGCAGCTGACCTTGCGTGTGCCTCACTTCTGCCAGACAAATCTAAAGAGGTACCATCAAACATATAAATCGTTTCTGAATGGCTTGCTACAAAAAATGTGGGGCGGATTGACGAGAATGTGATGTTGGCTTTTTTTCAAGAAAAATCCTAGTCTTTATCACCACCAACCCTCTGGTCTGTATATTCCATGTTTAAGTTAACATTCTCGTAAACAAAAATCAAGATATTTCGGAGTTCAAAAACTAGTTGCTTTTATTAAAAGGAAAAACGATGGTTATGAGGCAAAAAAAGTCAAAAAATTTTAAAAGAAGAAATCATAAAGTTTTACTTAAGCACCTGATCAAAGTTTTAGCAATGAAAGTAATAGCCTTATGGGAGTGGCGGGGCGCGGACAGACGAAATATACAGAATGAAGCTAAGTAGTAAGAAATAAAAATGACTGGCTATAGTAAAAATAGTGGTCTAAAAATAAAGTTAAAAAAACTTTGAGTAACCAACGATGAAGGTTCATTTCCCTTTTGTCAGATTTCTACAGGAATATATTAAGCTGAGACCAAGATATCTCTAGATGAGCGTTTATTGTATCGTTATGAAGAGGTAAAAGTGTTAATCAAGTAATTGGAAAGCACACTATTTCAAATGTACCTAAAGTTGCGAAGTTTTTGAAGCTTGAAGACATCAGTAGATACACTGGCCATTCTTTTAGAAGAACGTCAACTAATTCCTTGCCAATGCTTGGATGTCGATATTTTGGACTTAAAAAGGCATGGAGGTTGGAAGTCTTCTTTGTTGCAGGGGATATATTGCTGAATCCTATAGTAAAAGGTGGAAATTTCAAAAGTTTTACACAAAATTCCACCAATATTTCCCTAATGAAGTAACAGTGAAAAATTGAATATTAACGTAGTTAAAGGTGATAACGATACCCCAACAACAAATTTAAAAACTGTTAATTCAAGTATTATTCCTCCAATTTTTTTTTGCTAATTGCTCAAATTGCACAATTACTTTTAATTTAATACCTAACCTAGTTTTTAAAATATTTTGTCATAAATTAGTTACTTTTTATAAATAAATCCTAATATTTCCCACAAGCATATTTTCTTTTTTTTACTCTTACTTTTTTGTCCAGGCGCTGAAAATATTACTTTCGTAGCTAGCACCAGGTAACACGAAGGTTCTCTTTCGTCATCATTCGCGTTGCTAGGACCACAAAGTTTTCTTATTTATACAGTAGTAGAAAAAAGTTTTTTCTTGTTTCAGATATACGATAAACAATATAAACACTTAATTTTGTTTACAGGGTGGGTGCAAAAAAATACATGTTATCTTGCTTTTAAGTGAACTGTATATATTTCAAGGTACTAAAAAAACGTATACCTTATATCGCGAAATTAAGTGCGCATCCTACCTGTACAGGTAATAATCCAAGATTTTGGAAGTATTTTAAGAAGCCTAATTTTCAATTTCTTGTCGTTAGATAAATTTAATAAAAATTTCAAGCTATTTTGGTATGTCCGTAATTTTAATATTATGTTATTTGAGTATACAAAAACCTAAAATTAATTTTTTAGGCGTTGATTCGAATAAGAATGAAAAACTTATTAGTAATGATTCATAAATAGCCTGCAAATTAATATGATTTCTTTGCTTACTTAAGTAGGATGCTTCGATGGCTAAACGGGTATCACGTTTACCCAGCAACACGCAGGTGTCGAGTTCGATTCTACAATACTTCAAAAGATTTTTAATCCCAAGTGTATAAAACTGGCCTTAATAGATTTTTTTGAGTTCATTTCTGATTAAAGCTCCTCCTGTAAGGGGGTAAATTTATCCCCTAAAATATATAGAATCATGAAACTTTAGAAATCGGAGAAATGTATTCATATATTTTAATACATGTCTAATACGAAATAAATGTATAACTACTTTACGTAGGTATACAGTAAGTTATGTTTATATTATATTTAAGATATCCTAAAAAATTAAGTATTTTATGTTTTTCTACATTTTAGGAGATGAATGTACAGGGTCTTTGATTATATTTACGTGGCTTCTGGAGCCTTTATTTTTGAAGACAGAAAAAAATGTTTTATATAAAAATTGTAGGATTTTTTCCATATTATCTTTTAAAAGTATCAGTAAAAAAATATCGCAATAAAAAAATGAAAAAAAAATAGGCAACTTCAACTTTTTTAAATGAAACAGGCTGTATAATATGCGCTACAACGAAAGATCTTTTTTTCTGATTTCAAATATATATACATTGATGATATTTGGATGAACCATTTTTGAGATATTTAAGTTTAAAATATAAATAAATTACAAAAAAGTTTCATATTAGTATCAAGAAAGCCATGGAAACAATAAAATTGTTTGTTGAATTTGGTGAGGGTTCTCTCTGGACCAATAATGTTTATTTTTGTGATTAAACAATCCCGCTAAAGTAAAGAAAGACTTGTCGGTGAATAGAATTTTGTTTAAAAACTTTGGATCTTGCTGCATAAATCTAGCTATTTCCAATGCATACTCAGGTCGGTCCTGCATGTTTTGTTCAGAAAGATTCTAAACGGAAATAAATTTGTAAAATTTTAAGGTTAAATAAATTTTATTATCTGTTTTATTAACTTTAGATGCCGCATCTGAGAGTGATATTTCAGGATTTTCTAAAATTATTAAAAGTAGTTAGTGCTAGTCCAATACGAAAAGTATAATGATTAACCAGAAAAAACGAGGAGAAAGTCCATTCCTTCATTTTAAAGCTTTTTGTTCAATAAACTTTCTTACTATGTATTTAATAGTATCTATAGATGGTACCCGTTGTTAGGGATATAATAAGTAATATTCCCTTTACATTGTTGTCACATTAATATTGTTACCATAAAAAATACGCATAATAGCGATTTTTTTGTTCTTCTGAATAGCCCATCGACAAAAAAGGAATACAAACTGCTTTTAATAGTTAAAATGATAAATTTCAACTTTTACAATATCAATACGTCAAATTTATTAAAACAGTTTTATTGTTTTCACAGCTTTCTTGATACTAAAATGATTCTTTTTTCAATTTATTTATACTTTAAGCTTATATATCTCTTAAATGGTTCATCCGAATATCATCAATGTATATATATTTAAAATCAGAAAAAAAAGATCTTTCGTTGTAGCCATAATATATGGGTGTTTCATTTTAAAAAATTTGAAGTTATCTATATTTTTCCATTTTTTTATTGCGATATTTTTACTGATAATTTGAAAAGATAATATGGAAAAAAATCCTACAATTTTTGTATAAAATATTTTTTTCTGTCTTCAAAAATAAAGGCCTCAAAAGCCACGTAAATAATCAAAGACCTGTACTCCCTTGTACGGGTGGTATGGTTAAAAGTAGACTCGAAAAATCTAAGAATGGCTGTTCTATATACTTGGATTAAAAAATATGAAGCTGAAATTCTTTTTGAATAAGTCAACATGTTATTCAATTTTTCTGATAATTGGGTTGTCTTTACCCTTCATTTTAGGGGTGGTTTATTATCAAACTCACTTATTAATATCATATTTAAGATATCCCAAAACATCTAAATATATTTTTAAATTTTAATTGTATATGATTTTCTACATTTTGGGGGATAAATATACCCCCTTACAGGGGTGGTTTTGGTAAGAAATAAACTCTAAAAGTCTAGGTGGACCTGCTTTGTATACTTGGATCAAAAAAATACAAAGCTAAGACTATTTTTGAAAAAGCTAGCGTTTTATTTAATTTTTCCATTGATAAGGGTAGTTTCACCCTTGAAAAAGGTTGGGTTGATTATCATATACGTTTATTTATTTCTCATTAGACATGTCTTGAAAGTCTGATTTTGTTTTGCAATTATTTAAGTTGCATATTATTTTATATATTTTAGGGGATGATTGCACTCCACATAGTCCATGGGGGTTGATTTACAACCTTCTTAGGAATGGAGAGGTATTACTTCATTTTTTTAAGGACCATTTAAAACAAAAATCGCAGTGATAATAACTTTTAATACCACTCCTATTTTCGCAATTCTTCAGATTTGGCAACATTTCAACCCCTAAATAGAGGTGATTTTTAAAAATTTGCAAAAAACGAAAAGCAAGGTTTATACTAATTTTTTGCGACAAGTAATTTGATATAAAATACATACTCGTATGTCTTTTCCTCAGCTATCTGTGAGTTGTGAAAAAACAGACAGTTTTTGAGCAGTTTTTGCTAGGGTTTCATCGAGACGAGAAATCTCGTCTCGAAGGCACTTTCTCGTCTCGTCTCGATCATCGAAGGAGAAATAAACAAACTTCGTCCCGAAGTTTTCTCGAAGAAAATTTCTCGATCTCGATTCAAACTTTCGAAATTTCGAGAGTCTCAAAAACAAAAACTAAATGTTATTAAGAAATTCTATGTATGGGTTTTTAACACCAAGGCCAAGGCTGCAATAAAGGGTTTAATTTTTATCTATTAAAAAATACGTTAAAATAAATTATTGGGATTAGAAACGAAAAAAAAGACCCAAATTATTTTTTTAATTCTGAATTGAAAACAAGAATTTTTTTTTTCATATTTTCCTTTTTTTTTTAAATTTCACTTTTAAAGTTTTGGCAAAAAAATAAATCACATTGTGGGTGTCGCTAATCTTATTGGCGCTTTCAAACTAACCCTCATAGAAATCAAGTTTGACTGTTTCAAAAGTTAGACACTTTGGTGCACATGCTTAATAATTATTATGTTATACCCATAACATAAACAATATTACCGTATTCGTTAGTGAACTCCGTTTTCTTGTGATTTTTTCAATAACAATTGACAAATGTCTAACTTTTAACAAAAAGTCAAACTTGATTTCATATAAAATGGTTTGAAAGCGCCAATTAAGATTAGCGACACCCACAATGTGTTTAAAAAAATTTTTTTTGGCAAAACTTTATAGTGAAATATCTTGAAAACGAAGGAAAATATGCAAAAAAGTATTCTTTTTTTTAATTTAAAATTAAAAAATTAATTCGGGCTTTTATTTTTCGCCTCTACTTACCAATCCTTGCAAAGTTATACATATATGCTATGGACTAAAACTACAAAAAAGCCACGTATAACAAAAAAAAACCGCCAAGTATCAACAAAAAAAAAAGAATATTTTTCCAAAAATAAAATTAAACAAATCCTTGATGTTTTAATTTAATCTTTTATCCATACATTTAAAATTTACCTAGGTACAAAAAGGTGAAAGTTTAAAATTGTTTCTTCGTTTGGGGAAAATAATGTTAATGTACCAATACCAGCAACAAACTCATTTTTTATAATCGAAATAGTCGTCTTTAAAAAAAAAATAATTATCAATATTAAAATTATTTGTAATAGTTTGGAACAGTTTAAGACGTTTAAGTTCTTTCAGAATATGAAAATATACTTTTTTTTTTGTCCTTTTTATTTACTTTGCTATCTTTGTTTTTTTTTTTGGTTTTTTATGTTCTTATGTTTAAAATAAATTAAAACTATTTCTTAGCATAGTTTTTAATTTTCTTATTCTGGCGTATTTAAGAGCTGTGACTTATTGCAGCACATTGAGATCGAAAATTCGAAATAATTTCTGCTTTGTTGTCGTTTTTTTTTTTTTGTTTGATGTTCTCCGTTTAAAATAAATTAAATTATTTCTTGCATAGTTTTTATTTTCTATTTTCTGGCCTATTAAGAGCTGTGAGTTTTTTGTAGCACATACATTTTTTCGAGATCGAAAATGAAATAATTTCTCGATCTCAAAAAAATCTCGAAGTGTTATTCTCGATCTCGTCTCCAAAAAAAAAAAAGTCTCGTCTCGATCTTGTCTCGAAATCGAGACGAGACAGGAACGAAATCTCAATTTCCGAGTCTCTGAAATCTATTTTTTTGCGGTCACTCATTCTGTAAATTGAATGTGATTACTTTCTAATCTTATAGTGTCATCTATTATTTTTCTCAGTAACGAAGAAGACTACTAAAGAAAACCACCAGGTTAAATAAACAAATACAATTGATTTTATTGTTATAGTTCAACATCCTGAATACCAGTTAAAAACTTAAATAAAACCAGGAAAAAAATATTTTTTCTCCGAAAATAGATCGTAGTTAATTTATATCCATCAGATGAGGATTCTTAACAGTTTATCCCTGATACTTTTCAAAGACTTACTGGGATACATCCCCCCGTTTTCTAGGTTTATCAAGATTTTCACGGCAAGTTGGGCTGCTTTCTTGCATCCTGATAACTTTAGATACATTTAAGTAAGTTTAGTTGGAAAGGGGGAAAGTAAAAGATTTATTTTAAAGAAGGATTATTAAAGTTTATTAAAGTAGATTTCTAATGTCATTTTTTGTATTCAAGTATTTTGATTGCATAATGGGACTATAAATCTTATATTGAGGTATTCAAAAATATTTTTTGGGTAACCAGCCAGAAAGGTAAGTTTCGATTCAGATTCCAGGAGGCAGCCAACACTCTAATAACACTGGTCAACATTTGATCTACGTGGGTTTTTGGGGTTGCTGATTACGATAAGAGGGTTGGTTAACCTTTATCATGTCAGCTTCAAGGTCATTTGAAAGTTAAATAAAGAAAAAAACCATTGAAAAAACCTGAAAAAATTCATGGACGTGTTTTTTAGGTAGCTGAATCCGAATCCAGCGTTTATTTACACTTTAAATCTATCTGCATGAATTTTTTCCATGCATTTTTCTCCACTTGACCCTCAAATGACCTTGAACCTGACCTTATAAAGGTTAACTGATCTTAAAATCCTAAATCTTATATAGAGAACCTGCGTGACCTCGATGATTATACATACACTAGCGCTCATGGTGGCAAAATTTAGCATTTATATTGTAAGACAAATTAAATTTTATACTGCTCGCTATAGTAATTATAAATTAATTAATAAAATAATATATGTCAAATATTGTAATTATAAAAAGTGGGTTTTAAAAAATAAATGTCTCGGATCTACGGGCATCATCTAGGCTAAAGAAATAGTAAAATTACTGTCATAATAATCATACAGTGTGTAGGTACACAGTATGAAACAAATTCATTATTTGCTAAAGCAAAAAAAAAATATTAAAATTTCTTTGAACACATAAATATTAATTTGAAATTGCGCATTTTTTGACATCGACGATTTTTTAAATGAAGACCCCAATATTTTATTGCAAATTTATAATATCTAAAAAGAGCTATTTTTAAAAACAAAAGGCACCTATGGTTTTATGCTACATTTACACGCTTGCCATGGCCTGGCAAGCGCCGATAAGGTCCAAGCCTTTACAAAAGTTGGGATGCCGTTTACACGCTTGTGAGTGCGTTGGTGAGATCCAAGCGCTTGCCGCAAATTTCTTTGATTTGTGTTCAAAAACCGACACCTGCCCGGATCGGCGGCAAGCTCACGCAAGCCAAGCCAAACATCCCGTTCACACGCTTGCGTTTTGTGGAGCCTTGTCGCGACTTGCCAAGCGTGTAAACGTAGCATTAGATGGCAGTCTAGTGGTTAGGGTGGTAAAAATGTTATACCTAATGTATAGAACAAATTTATTATTTGGTAAGGAAAAAACAGATAAATTTTACATTGATTAAAAAATAAATGCTCCTGTATAATGATGCATGAGTTTTTAATTAAACCTCCATAATTTATTGTAGATTTATAATTTCCAGGAAGAGCTTATTTTAAAAATAAAAAAGTCTTATGTCTTTAATAAATAGTTTTGTAGGTACAGAGTCTTATTTTTTTTTGCTTTTTGTCTTAATTTTGTGTTAGTTTTTTTTTATCTTGGGACAGTCCACGAAGGCTGATGCCTAAGTACTAACGTTCCGTGGTGTTTAATGTGGTGAGAGGAGTTTTTTATAGGGACTTAAATTTTGGAGATTGGAGGAGAAGGAAAAACTCTGGGCAGAGGCTATGGTCTTGACATCTAGGGAAAGGAACGAAGAAAGCGGAAAGTTCGGGGTCTCTCTAACTGAACTGTTAAAGGATGCATTGCACTACGTGTTGCTCTGTTGGGAGCTGCCAGAGAAGGAATTATACTGGCCAATTCCTCTGAGCAGAAGCCGTGAAAGTACCTATAAAAGAGCGACAGATCCCCTACAGCTCGACGGTGGGCAAGAAGAGGAAGCCTTTCTGTGAGCGTTGGATCATTAATAAGATAAACGGCTCTTCTTTGAATGGAGTCCAGAATGCTAAGTGTTGTAGGGGACGCCATTCCCCAGACATGAACAATATTCTAAAGAGGGTCTGATTTGGGATACATACAGAGTGTACAGATTGGAAGAAGAGAAATATTTTCTGGCTCGAAAGAAATTAATCTTTTCTGAAGCTGCCAAGCTATAGATGAAATGTGTTTGTGCCAGTTGAGGTTATTCTCAAAAGTAACGCCGACAAGATTAAACGACTCTTTGCTCTGCAGAACTTGGCCGCTCATATGTAAGGGATGAGCATTTGCAGACTTTTTCGTGACAGCGAACATGACTGTGTTTTCGAGGCATTAAACTGAACAAGATTTTTGGCGACCCAATCCAAGATAAGTTTGAGGTCTTGTAAAAGAGATATCTGCATTGACCTGCGCTTGTTTTCGAAATCAGAATTACACGGTGGCTTAAGAAATTGAATACCAGAGTGGAGGGTACTATCGTCAGCAAAACTATGAATGGGATTGATTGTGGAAGAAAAAAGATCGTTAATGTGTAAAAGAAACAGCGTGGGTGCCAGCACTGAGCCCTGGGGCACCTCAGCATTAATTTGGTAGAAGCTGGAGGAATGACCATCTACACTAACTGATATACGTCGATTAGGGAAAAGGGAAAATGGAAAGCCAGCAAAATGGAAGACCGTAAGAAGAAAGTTTGTTAAGAAGCACATCATGCCAGACCTGATTGAAAGCTTTGGATATGTTAAGAGCAACGATCTGGGATTCACCAAGAAACTCAAGGGATTTGTTTCAGTTGTTTGAGACAAAGGAAAGAAGATCAGCTGTGGATCTACTGTGACGGAATCCATATTGTCTATCATGTAAGATCTTATGTTTTTCCAGATACTTTAAGATTAGGGAATTAATAAATTTTTCCATTACTTTGCAAACAACTGAAAGAAGAGATATAGGTCTATAGTTAGAAGGAAGTCTTTTGGATCCTTTTTTGGGGACAGGTTGCACACGTGCAGCTTTTCAACTTTCCGTGTCGTAAGAGATTTCAAAAGAGGTGAGTTAAGATGGGCGCAAGCTCGGGAGCACATTTTTTTAAGACGATTGCTGGTATGCCATCCAGCCCAGACGATTTTTTAGTATTAAGAGAAGAAAGAATACGCTTGATCTGTTTGAATTTAAAAAAATACTTGAAAACCTTTTTTAATAACTGTCTTGTAACTATGGTAATGCTTGTAATGCTGACAAAATAATATTTTTTGTCAGTTATTTGGGTAATATTATTAAATTACTTATGTATTTTTCTACTTCGCAAAAGATAGAAATCATTATATACATAATGCTTTAACACCCTGTAGCTACGAAAATGCCTCCTAAAAGTATAAGTAATTTATGTTTTTAAAATCGGCTCCTCGTGGAGATTATAAATCTTCACTAAAATATGGCGAGATTATATTTTTATATTAAAACATAACTGTATATTTATTGACAACGCATATACACTTACTTAATACCATTTATCGCTTTTATTTACTTTTATTGACGTTCCATTAAATGAGCTTTTGATAGAAACAAATAAAATTTTATATTTGACTCGGTTTTACTAGTACACAACCAGATCTTGGCTTTTGTTTTTTCATTTATAATTACTTAATTATAACGTTCCTATTAATATTTATTGTTTCTATAAGTTATTGTAATATATTTATGTATTAAATTTGTAAAGATTACAAAGAAATAATTAATAAAATTACATAATTTGTAAGTAAGTATTGAAATGCATGTTTATAAACAGCTCGTCCTCACGTATGAACTTACAAAACTAACGAGAGGCGTCACTAGTTCTTACGCAGTAGTTCCCTATAACATATGGACACACTGTATAATGTTTGAAAGAAATTTAAAATCATATTTGTTAATTTAAAGGATTATAATAAATGATAATAATTGAATATATTGACAAAATTTGGTTTAAAATAAAACTCCTCAATCCTTATTGTGTTTCTTTAGATATTTCTTGAATACTTATTTGGTAACACCCTTCTGTTTACTTGAAGAACATTAAGATTTTGTAGGCAGTCGTGATGGTTGAGGGTCCTTATCCTGATCGCTTTATTCAATTTCCCCAAGTTTATTTACAAAAGGGAAAGTCAATAACTCAATAACCTATTTTAGGCAAGTCAGATATCGTAAGACTATTTCGTAAAACGGGTTTTTATGTAAAGCTGTACGGGGTGTCCCATTTTCGATACTTTTTAGGGTATTTCCGTCATTTAATTGCTGGTGTTATCAAAAAAGTAATGTAGGCGTCTTTGTGCTCTTTTTGGGTCAAACTTAAATTGGTAGAATTAAAACTTAAAAATTTTTGCTGGCCTAAAATATACGGGAGAAAATAAAAAAATTACATTTTTAATATGACCCTATATTTTCCTAGTTACAGAAAAATGTTTAATACAAAGGTTTCTTTATAATGATTGCTAAATAATACTGGTCAACAGTTGATCTTCCCGGAAACGAAAGCGGTTAGGTGCTACTAGGGTTTTGGAGTCGCTGATTTCGATAAGAGGATCGGTTAACCTTCATCAAAGCAGGTTTAAAAAGGTTTAAAAAAGGTTTAAAGGAAAAAAAAACCCTTTTGGGAAAAAATTTCTGCTATTCGTTCAACCAAAGATTTTTTTGTAATTAATGTTAGCAGATATCTGACTACGCCATGACTTTTGAAATAACCTGTAGATTACTAAAATTAAAAATCCAACCAATTTTGTTTTTAGGTAAATTTTTAATACAATAATTAAAAAAAAAGGACTTTTTTTTCTTTTTTTTTTTAATATAACAAAAAGTACTTCTATATTACTTTACTCATAAAAGATTGTTTGTAAAGAATTCCAAAGCCTACAAAATAGTTTTTAAAAAATCCCGATCTGACCATTTTTCACCGAGAAAAGCCGGAAAAATTCTTAAAACAGACCTTTTTTCAAAAATTCGTATCCCCGTTAATTTGAAATATTAAGTGCTGATTTTTTAGAAATAAAAGTCAATAACATACTTTGAGCTGTCAAAAGATAAAAATTGTCGCATTAATAGTTTTTATTCAATCAATAAACAAATTAGGCCCGTATCTGGCAAGTGCCATAAATATTAGGCAAATGGTCTGATTTGAATTTTTCAAACGGCTTTTTACTGAGTCGACCGTGGAGGGCACCCAGCAGCGAATACACAGACCGTGCCTTGCTTTTCTTTGTTGGGGCCCACCTCATGATACTATTACCGAGAAGATAAACCCATTGGCGTTTAAACGTACGACGTTGGCATGACGTACTCGATGAAAAAAATTTGCTTGTCTTTTGGGGGAAAGCAGGTTTTAAAAGCCTTTTTTAACGTTTATTGTATTTGGCAATTATTATATATTGGTGTATAAATATTCTATTTTTATAATATAGTAAGATATTTCCTTAATTGTATGGGGGTTTTAAGTTTAAAATGTTTAAAAATAAGGTATAAAATAAAATAAAAATGCCCTTTGAAAAATTTAAGGGTTTTAAAAAAGGAAAAAAAACGATTATAATTTTTAAAAAATTTTTTAATTTAAACATATGCAAATATGAAAAGTCTAAAGGCTTGTTAATTAATAATAAACAGACTTTTTAGCGCAAAAAAAATTTATGGTTTTTATTTAAATAAATTTACTTTCCTACTTTAAAAATACTTCTGCAGAAAAAAATCCCAAATTTTTTTTTTTATGTTTCAAAAAAAAAAATAAAAAAAAAGTAGAGGATTAATATACAGCGTATTTTGACAATTTTTAAAATTTTATTTAGTTTTTTCGCTATACCTCCTTTAAGGATAGTCTATATTTTTTTTATTGCTTATGGGTAAAAGGGGGAGAAAAAACACTGTAATGTTTAACAATTCTGTTTTTAAGAATATATTAGTCTTGTTAACAATTTACACAAAAAACCAAATTAAATTAATCTTTTTTTTTTGTCATTTTTTTCCCTTTTTTACTTTTGGGTTTTTTAAAATCTCTATTTAACATTAGAATTTTAAAATGGATTTGGCTGAATCCATTTGCGATTTTAAATATTTTTAGTCAACTTTAATGACTCCCATTAAATTGTTAAAAATGTGGTCGAGTTCCACGCTAAGTTACAAAATCTGGGTTTGGGTTCAAAATAAAACAATAATAAATCCATCGAAATTAAACGGAAATCGGAACGCCATATTAAAACTCGCTCTTTTTGGGGAAAATTTTTCATCGAGTGGGCAGGGGTGCGAGAAGGGCTTATCTCATGCGCGTAATCTTTTCGACTAATAGACGGTGCCACCTCCCTGGTCAACTAGTACGTCACGGTCTCGAATTTTTTCGACCCACTAGGTTAACAAGCATTTTTTAAAAATGTTCTCCAAACATACAGGGTGTCTCAGAAGTAATGGGACACAGAGCAACAACCCGATTCCTTACGAAATAATGCAACTAACTAAACTTCCCTTTTCCCCAAAAATTGATAAAACAAGATATGGGTGTCAAACTTTTAATTTTGTTTTCTTTTTCGTTATAATTTCTTAACTAAATGACATAGGGTACAAATTTAATTTGGGGTTTTTAAGGGAAAATTTAAATTTGTCCATATTTTTCATGTTGTGGAAAGGGGCGCCAGCTGGCACCCCTTTTGTTTTAGAAAACAAAATTTTTTTTTAGCAATTTTTTGCCCTTTTTTTAAAAAAAGTAGTTACTATATTTCCCCTCTGGTCAAAAAGAACCTTATTTATGTTTCTAGAAGAACTGTTTTCGAGATAAATGATTTTAAGGACCCCGAAATTTTTTTTATGGAAAATTTTTTCCAAAGTTTTCAAACTTTGTAGTAGTTTCAAACACCCGATAAAAATTTTTTTACCAAAAACCCAAAACCCCAAAAATTCCCCTAAAAATTATCCAAATTCGGGATCTTTAAGGCTGTTTTTGGGGGGGGAGGGGGTTTTTGGGTTTTGTGCCCGGGAGACTTTTTGATCCGTTTTAAAAAATTATTATTTTGCAAAGTTTGAAAACAATTGACCGAAAACTTTTTTTATGGGAAAATTGGGGGGTTCTTTAAAATGCATTTATCTGGGGAACCCGTTGCTTCTAAAGTCCAAATAAAGTATAAATTTTTACGCAGATATATTACATTTTTTTTTTAAAAAAAGTCAAAACTTAGCTTAAAAAAAGTTATGCCATCTAAACGGGGGGTGGGCCCTGCTGGAGCCCTCACCAGCAAAAAAAAAAAATATCAAATTTCTCGCCTCAAAGAACCCCCTTCCAAATTTTTCATGTTTTTTAGTTAAAAAATTTAAACGAAAAAACGAAAACAAAATTAAAAGTTTGACCCCCTGCAGAATAAATTTTGGAATAAGGCAATTTTACGTTAATTGCATTATTACGACAAAGGAATCTGCTGTTCCTGTGTTATTACTTCTGGGACCCCCTTTAAAAAACATGAGATATACTATTTGTAGCTTTTAATCTTAACTTTAAAAGCCGTTTTTAAAATTTAAATCGAACCATTTGCCTAATATTTACGGCACTTATACGATAAGGACCCAATTTGTTTATAGTGCAATTGAATAAAAATTATTAATTCGACAATTTTTATCCTTCGTCAGCATAAAGTATAGATTTTTGACTATTATTTCCCAAAAAATCAGCTCTTAATATTGAAAATTAACGGAGATACAAATTTAAAAAAAAATCTGTTTTAGGCGTTTTTCCGGCTTTTCTCGGTAAAAATGGCCAAATCGGGATTTTTCAAAAACCATTTTGTAAGTTTTTGAATCCTTTACAAACGGTCTTTTATAAGTATAAAGTGATATAGAAAGTACTTTTTGTTATAAAAAAATTAAATAAAGGCCTTTTTTGTAATAGTTATAGTTTAAAAAATTACTTAAAAAAAAGGGTTGGATTTTTGATTTTAGTACCAAAAATGACATTTTTTTGGTATAATGTGTTTAAGGTCACTGAATCCGAATCCGGCGTTTATTTGCACTTTGGATTTATTACTTTGACCTTTAAATGACCTAGAACCTGACCTTATGAAGGTTAACTGACCTCAGAAACCGATTCGTCAACCTCGAAAACATACGTGCGATACATTTTTATCTCATAAACAAATCAAAATAACCTTGAAATGATTTATGATAACCCCTAGGATAGATGTAAATAGACTCCGGATTTGGATTCAGCGATTAGCATAATTTTTCCCCGATTTTTCAAAGGTTTTTTTCCCCCCTTACATTTAAAACCTTAACCGGACATGATGGGGGGTTTAAACCCACCCCCATCGAATCAGGCCCAAAAAAAAAATAGTAGAGCCTAAGCGCTTCCGTTGTAGAATTTAATTTTATACTTTTTTTAAAAAACTTTTTTTTTAAAAAATAAGTATACAAATTCAAGTGAAAACGTTATCTGACCTAACCAATTTTTTTTAATAAAACACACTGCAACTTTTAATCTTTAAAGATAGCTTATTAAATTCTCTTTTCTAAAAATATAACACACCATGAATAATATTGCTTTTCTATTTAATTTATTATAACTCTTTTACTTTAAACCACATTAGGCTATGAAACAAAAGTTAATATCCTAGAAACAAAACTATGTTGATATTATGGCTAGAAAGACGTTACACAATATATTTCAATATACAAATAATAGAAAAATAGAAGAAGCTTTAAAACGAAATAAAAGATTCGGATTAAAAGATAAAGTAAAGAAGAATATCGCAAATGTTCACAACTACTATTCAAAAACTGGGGAAAAGTGGGTTAAACATCTAAAAACTCAGCAGCCACAGTGCTTAGGCCTTATACAAGCTTTCGTGGGCTGAGATAAAGACAAAGAACGTATGATGTTTCCTAAAAAAGATGGAACTTGTCTGTTTAATAGTTCCTAATCAATTTATTAACTGCAGTTGGATTTTACAATTAAAAAAATTCTTAAGGGTGTTTTAATTTTATTTTAAAAATTTTTTCAATAACAAGTTTTCAAAACTGTTTCATATTTTAAAAAGAAAACCATAAAACTCTTATTATGTAAGCAACCAAAACATTTAATATTAATTTTGCCTTGAATAGATGTTAAATTTGATAGTTCCTACGCCATTTTAAAGTCATCATATTTAATTTTTAAATTTCGATAACAAATTTAAAATCTACGTCTCACGAAACTGAATCAGTCAAATAGCGTAATTTAATAAAACTAATACTTAACAACTGTCTATACAATTTTTAAATTATTTTTATAATAGTAACAAAATTATGTCTATAAAGCTTAAATTAAGGTCATTTGTCTTTATTACCTAATAACTTATAAAAAAGCATTATTTATATTCTTAAATTTTTCAAATTTCTGCTTTGTTTCGTATTTGTGTAAATAAATAAATTTTTTGGGGCCCACTTCAACTGATAACCCCCGTCATTATTTAAAGTTTATTTCCCCAAGGGAAGGGGATAAATAATTTATTTGGGTATAGGGATCGAATGGATTAAAAATAAAAAAGGGAAAGTTTTTTTAAAAATATTTTTTTAAATAATTATATAATATAATTTAAAAAAATATATATATATATATATATATATATATATATATATATATATATATATATATATATATATATATATATATATATATATATATATATATATATATATATATATATAAAAAAAAAGAGATACAGAGTAATTCCTAAGTTAACGCTTTTTTAATTGTGTATTGTGTATAGAACTCATTAAAAGAAGCCTTTTTCTTAAATAACTTTTTTTAAAATACTGAAAAATAAGGAACTTACATTCATTTAGTGTGTCGAGTATGGTCCCGTCACGTTGAACGTGATTTTTCCACAATGTTGTCTACCCTTTTTTTTTACTTAAACAGACCTGACTTGCAATCATCCGAGTACTTGTTGTTGGATCTATCCCAAGAAGTTTAGAGGTGTATGGAAGCCCAATACTGTAGAACAAAATTGTCCAGGCGTGCAGGGCAGCGGGGATAGGGGGATTGGCCCCGCGGAATTTGCGCAATAAATAGTAGGTCAGGGCCGGACTTCTATAATTCTTTGTTACTATCTATAAAGTTGACATCATCAAATGTCAAATTCAAACATTTACTGTTTTTTTTTATTTTTTGCACAAAATTGTTGGTTATTAAACGAATACTACCATAGAATATTTAAAATTATTTTGTAATACTGGATTTTATATCATCTGATATAATATGGAAATAATAGATGGCGCCACTTTACAGCCTTCTATTTAAATCGTCGATATTTTTGGGAGTTTTGTATTTTTACCAAAAATCTTTGTAAATAAATAAAAACACGATTTTTTAAAATAAATTTCAAACATTGTATGATAGTTTCATGTACTTATCACCAATTTCGTGATAAAAGAAGGGCAAGATAGTGTAAATGTGTTTAATCTAATCCTAAGATTCTGGTTGTACATTAAAAAGTGAAAATTTTTATAACTGCTTTTTAGGCATATACTTTTTACTTATAACAAACATTCATGAGACAGAATAACAGTGGTTAAAAATATTTATTAACCTTTGTTACCTGAGTATCCATTGTAACAGTATCCATTAAATATTATGTGTCTACAGTACTCTACAGTATATCGAGCTTAAAAAGTTGATAATGTAAGATTAAGAAACCAAAAATGTAATTTATTTTTAAACAAATACAGAAAAAACAAAAAGGAACTTTAACATAAAATTGTACTTTCTTTCATTCAATTAGAGGGACCTGTATATATTAAAATTTGCCTGGTCTGCCCAGTAATTAGTAATTTTGATCCTTTAAAAGAATGTACTAAATTATTAAATGAAATAAAAGTACCTAAATGTAAACCTTATTTCTTTTTAATAATCCAGAGAAATAAACAACCATTGTGGAAATCATCTAAAAGATAGTTAAGATTGCCTTGCCTACTTTTCTCACAGCTATTTCCTATGAAATTTCATTTTCTATTATTCACATTTGATATATTATTATTTATTCGGTTACCTAACGTCTCATAAGAAGCACCTAATTTAAATACAAGAAATACTTACCTAAAGTAAAAAATGCCGGGTATGTTACCGTTGGATTTGCAAGAAAAAACCATACAACCTCTAGTCATTTTGTTACGATATTATAAGTAACAAACAATAAACACAAAATTATAGTCACCATTTAATAAACACTAATCACTAAAATAAGAAGGTTTTTATCAATCCAAAAAACTTCTGCAACCACAAAATATAATCACAAAAAACGGTACTCCGGCTCTCATAAAAGTATAATGTGTTGCCTAACTACACACTGATTTATCAGTGTGTAAGTAGGCAACACATTAAATTATTTCGTGGAATTTCGTTATTGCGCAGAATCGGCGGGGCCAACTCTGACAGTTATTTTCATACTGGGCTGGACATTTTTTGATCGAATGGGCCATAGCATTGGGCTTCCATACACCTTTAAACTTCCTTGATCTATCCCAATAAGATTTAAAACTTGTTCCTCCCATTGCAATTTTTTAGGATTTCTCGGTCTTCCTGCACGCCCTCTAATGATGCTCTGGCAAATCGCCAGTACCCCAAGCTCGTTGGGCAAGGTTAATAAAACACCTAGGTCAAGAAGGAGTCCGCAAGGGAAACTGTCGCGCGTACAATCTCGAAACAGCGCAGATTGACGACATTCTCCATAACTGAGCAAAATATCCACGTATTCATTGTTTACGTATTTTGCCATTTTCGCGATTTAACATTGATTTCAAATTATTTCTTGCCTTGTCCGATAAAAGATAAGCGACTGATTCATAATGCTAAACTACATCAAGCTAGGTTTGAAGCTTCAAAGACAAGAAGGTCTCGTTACCCATAAAAACATAAAACATATCCACATAACACTTTTTTTTCAACAACAAATCACAACGAATTTGGTTCTATTTTAAAAATTTGTATTGATAGATATAGACGTTTCGGCTTATTTTAGCCTGTATCAATGATTTTTCTTTCTGAAACAATTATACAACTTAGCTTTAAATATTTAAATTATACGCCAATTTATGCAAAATTTATGATATTTAACACAAAAAGGTTATTTCAGATATAACAGTGGCATTTATTGGCTGACAGTTCTATTTAAAATCGTTCGGTTTTGCATTTATATTGTTGTGGGGTAGGTATCTGCTTATAGTTTTTTCCCGAGAGATTTGTTGGGAATGTACAGTGGTTAAGTTATTTTTTTTATTTTAATATAAATGCCTTATAAAAGGCCAAAATGTGTGTTAGTTATTATTTACCGAGACTTTTTAGGTCAAATTTTTCATTAAAAGAGTTTTTTTTTTAATATAGATAATTTTCAGAAATTCTCTTCTCTGTTGATTCGATTTAGTTTGTAAGATTTTAGTGTTAGAATAATAATTATGTAAAGTCTTATTTCTAAAACAGTAACTAATCACTGTTTTAGAAATAAGAGCGGTTTTTTTTCATATCTATGAACTTTAAGACCTTTTTGGAAATGTTGTGTGGTTTGGCCAATGTATATTTGGCACAGTCATTACATTGTATCTAGGTTTAAGGTTTAGGTTTAAAGAAAATGGTTTTTTTCCCCCTCCACCGCGACCGCTCGGTCTTTGGGCCACCCTTTTTATATTTCCCCAACGGGATCAGACTTCCCTCCTTAGTGGGGAAGGACACGGCGATATGTGTTCTGGTTCCCTGTCCCGGAAAGATGGACAACATTAGACCCGGGATCCCTCCTCCCTGGTTTAGTGACATGGGTAGCTCCCCAGGTCCTTATTACAGGAACCCCAAATATTCCTTCTGATGTCGTTTCTCCGCCCTCCAGAGCCCCCCTTCCCCAAATAAGGCTAGATCTCTGAGGGTCGCCCTGTATCTCAGAGGCACCGTTGGAACACCTTTTTTTAAGGGGATGTCATTACCTAAACACGGATCAAACCTTGAGTTAATTTGGATTTAATAAATTAAAAAAGTTTTTAATTTTTTAATTTTTTTTTTAAAGGGAGCAAAATGTTTTTGAACCAATTTTTTTGGATACAAAATTTTTTGGGGATTATTTTCCCTTTAAGGGTTTTAAAAACTATAAAATGTTATTTTTAGCAATAAATAAAATTTCCTTTTCTTTAAACTGTTTATAATTAATGGTTTGTTCGTTTAGTCAACTTTTATATCTTTCCCCTAAGCGATATATTACATTACAGTCCAAAAATTTTATAAACTCCGACTATATCTATTCATCTCTTTTACCCTTTATTTTTACAAAAGTTTCCTTATAACAAATAAAAAACGAAAATTTTTATATTTTTAAAAAAAAACAAAATTTTAATATATAAAAAATTCAATAATGACTAGACTGGATAAATTATGTCTGGATCAATTTTTTAAATAAGGGAACCTGGTAGATTACTAAATTTAATTAAAATAATAAACTAGACAGCCCTTTTATAGAATTTTAAAAGGGGAATATATTTTCAGATATATTGTCTAAATTTGCGTCAATAAACTTCAACGAAAGTTTCAAAGTCTTCTAAACTTTTTGTTAAAAGCAGTTACACATACTTAAATCTGGAGAACGTGGTGGCCATATTACTGATACATTATTACCTTTTCAATAAATCGGTTAGCATATTGTTGATGTAAATCTAGGCAAACAGCAACGGCAAAATGGGGTTTGGCTTAATTAGGCATATACTATAGTTCTATCTCAAGTGAAATTGATTTTTTTTAAATAATTGGGATCGTCTTTTGCAAAAAATTTAGATACAAATTTCTTTTTAAAAATTTTCTGTAAGTAAGCCGACATGGGTGGGAACCTCCCCCAAAAATTTTTTTATTGTAAATATGACTAATCATGTTTATTTTCGGGTTTGGGGACTCCAGTTTTGGGTTATCACTGGGCCCCCACATCGAAAAAAAACCATTAAATTTCAGCTCAAAATGATTAAAAATCCCAAAAAAAAATGCAATCAATAATTTAACTTCCCCTTTTGGATTTATGGTTTTTATTTTGTTATTTTTTTCGGGTGATTTCTTGTAGAATAATACAAAAGACTGGCGATAGTAAAAAATTTAGAAGAATTAAACGATGATATTTTAATGCGTTTATAAATTATATAAAATAAATTAAAATTAAAAAAAAAATTTTTGTCTATTAAAAAATTTCAAATATTTGATTGCACCTTTTTTGGGGCTTATTTTATGCAATTAACCCCCCCCAAATGGTTTGTTGGTTAATGCAACCCCCAAGTGCAGTACGAAAACTCTCCGGGCGTTTTTTTTGAATTAAAAAATAGTTCCGTTACGTCGGGGGAAAACATAGGGTAAATCATAATTTTTTTTCCAAAAAATTTTTATATTTAAACGGGTAAATCGCTTACGGCAAATAAATAATTGGGGAAATTAAAAAATGAAAATTTAGTGGCTTCTTCCCCATTCCCCTTTTTTTTTGAAAGTAAAAGGGGGGAAATTTAAATCACGCCAACTTACTCCCACATCAGTTTAATGGAAAAACTGTTTTAAATAACGACATTTTTTCTTTATACCCACCATCACTTGCACGACAATTTTTAAACAAATCAGCGAATAAATAAATTTTAGCGACGGCTAAAAATGGAATTGCACGACAAGATAATGCATTGCACGACAAAAAGACAAAATGTTATGACAAAAATGAAATTAGCGATTAAAGTGGTGTTTTAAACGTCAATAAAGGGCAAAAATAGTACAAAAATGTATTGCACGACGTAAAAAAAAACATATCCAATAAAAATATATAACGTAAAAACAAATATTTTGTGAAAAAATATTAATAAATAAAAAAACATTTTTTAACAAAACACATGAATGGGCAACAGACGTCAACGCCATCTACTGACCAAAGGGCGAAGCATACTCCTCTCAACTTACGGTGTCACAGACTTGGACTGAAATAATGTTACAAACATTTGGAAATTATGCCCAATACTTGTACGGACTATTAACAATAGTGTAGTTAATTTCTTAACTAACTTTGTAGAGATTTCACTAACGACATCTTGTGACCGGTTTCGATCTATATCAGATCTCATCAGACAAGCTAGTCGAAGGTAAAAATCCCCTAAAAATCCTAATACCTTATTAGTACGCATTGAAAAAATGAATGGGCAACAGACGTCAACGCCTCTACTGACCAAAGGGCGAAGCATACTCCTCTCAACTTACGGTGTCACAGACTTGCCGAGCTGAAATAATGTTACAAACATTTTGAAATGTATCCCAATACTTGTACGGACTATTAACAATAGTGTAGTTAATTTCTTAACTAACTTTGTAGAGATTTCACCTAACGACATCTTGTGACCGGTTTCGATCTATACCCAGATCTCATCAGACAAGCTAGTCAAGGTAAAAATCTCTAAAAATCCTAATACCTTATTCAGTACGCATTGAAACACATGAATGGGCAACAGACGTCAACGCCATCTACTGACCAAAGGGCGAAGCATACTCCTCTCAACTTACGGTGTCACAGACTTGCCGAGCTGAAATAATGTTACAAACATTTGGAAATGTATCCCAATACTTGTACGGACTATTAACAATAGTGTAGTTAATTTCTTAACTAACTTTGTAGAGATTTCACCTAACGACATCTTGTGACCGGTTTCGATCTATATCAGATCTCATCAGACAAGCTAGTCGAAGGTAAAAATCTCTAAAAATCCTAATACCTCATTCAGTACGCATTGAAACACATGAATGGGCAACAGACGTCAACGACATCTACTGACCAAAGGGCGAAGCATACTCCTCTCAACTTACGGTGTCACAGACTTGCCGAGCTGAAATAATGTTACAAACATTTGGAAATGTATGCCCCATACTTGTACGGACTGCTAACAAAAGTGTAGTTTATTTCCTAATTAACTTTCTAAAATTTCATGTAACGACATCTTGTGACTGGTTCGATCTATATCAGATCTCATCAGACAAGCTAGTCGAAGGTAAAAATCTCTAAAAATCCTAATACCTTATTCAGTACGCATTGAAACACATGAATGGGCAACAGACGTCAACGCCATCTGCTGACCAAAGGGCGAAGCATACTCCTCTCAACTTACGGTGTTACTGACTTGCCGAGCTGAAATAATGTTACAAACATTTGGAAATGTATGTCTTATACTTGTACGGACTTTCAACAAAAGTGTAGTTAATTTCTTAACTAACTTTGTGAGGATTTCAGCTAACGACATTTTGTAACCGGTTTCGATTTATATCAGGTCTCATCAGACAAGCTAGTCGAAGGTAAATATCCCTAAAAATCCTAGTACCTTAATCAGAATTAATTGAAACACATGAACGGGAAATAGACGTCAACGCCATCTACTGACCAAAGGGCGAAGCATACTCCTCTCAACTTACGGTGTCACAGACTTGCCGAGCTGAAATAATGTTACAAACATTTGGAAATGTATGCCCAATACTTGTACGGACTATTAACAATAGTGTAGTTAATTTCTTACCTAACTTTAGAGATTTCACTAACGACATCTTGTGACCGGTTTCGATCTATATCAGATCTCATCAGACAAGCTAGTCGAAGGTAAAAATCTCTAAAAATCCTAATACCTTATTCAGTACGCATTGAAACACATGAATGGGCAACAGACGTCAACGCCATCTACTGACCAAAGGGCGAAGCATACTCCTCTCAACTTACGGTGTCACAGACTTGCCGAGCTGAAATAATGTTACAAACATTTGGAAATGTATGCCCAATACTTGTACGGACTATTAACAATAGTGTAGTTAATTTCTTAACTAACTTTGTAGAGATTTCACCTAACGACATCTTGTGACCGGTTTCGATCTATATCAGATCTCATCAGACAAGCTAGTCGAAGGTAAAAATCTCTAAAAATCCTAATACCTTATTCAGTACGCATTGAAACACATGAATGGGTAATAGACGCCATCTACTGACCAAAGGGCGAAGCATACTCCTCTCAACTTACGGTGTCACAGACTTGCCGAGCTGAAATAATGTTACAAACATTTGGAAATGTATGCCCAATACTTGTACGGACTATTAACAATAGTGTAGTTAATTTCTTAACTAACTTTGTAGAGATTTCACCTAACGACATCTTGTGACCGGTTTCGATCTATATCAGATCTCATCAGACAAGCTAGTCGAAGGTAAAAATCTCTAAAAAATCCTAATACCTTATTCAGTACGCATTGAAACACATGAATGGGTAACAGACGTCAACGCCATCTACTGACCAAAGGGCGAAGCATACTCCTCTCAACTTACGGTGTCACAGACTTGCCGAGCTGAAATAATGTTACAAACATTTGAAATATACTATATACTTGTAAGGACTGTTAACAATGGTGTAGTTAATTTCTTAACTCACTTTATGGAAATTTTACCTACCGACATCTTGTGACCGGTTTCGATCTATATCAGATCTCATCAGACAAGCTAGTCGAAGGTAAAAATCTCTAAAAATCCTAATACCTTATTCAGTACGCATTGAAACACATGAATGGGCAACAGACGTCAACGCCATCTACTGACCAAGGGCGAAGCATACTCCTCCAACTTACGGTGTCACAGACTTGCCGAGCTGAAATAATGTTACAAACATTTGGAAATGTATGCCCAATACTTGTACGGACTATTAACAATAGTGTAGTTAATTTCTTAACTAACTTTGTAGAGATTTCACCTAACGACATCTTGTGACCGGTTTCGATCTATATCAGATCTCATCAGACAAGCTAGTCGAAGGTAAAAATCTCTAAAAATCCTAATACCTTATTCAGTACGCATTGAAACACATGAATGGGCAACAGACGTCAACGCCATCTACTGACCAAAGGGCGAAGCATACTCCTCTCAACTTACGGTGTCACAGACTTGCCGAGCTGAAATAATGTTACAAACATTTGGAAATGTATACCCAATACTTGTACGGACTATTAACAATAGTGTATAGTTAGTTAAGAAATTAACTACACTATTGTTAATAGTCCGTACAAGATGGGCATACATTTCAAATGTTTGTAACTTATTTCACTCGAGTCTGTGACACTCAAGGGATAATCCCTATCAGTAGATCGTTGATCTGTTGCCATTCATGTGTTTCAATGCTCTGTTATTAGGATTTTAGAATTTTACCTTCGACTGCTTCTGATATCTGATATAGATGAAACCTGTCTAGATATTGGAAATCTCTACAAAGTTAGTTAAGAATTTAACTACACTATTGCCTGATAATTTTACATTATTTCAGAATCTGTTGTTTCCTTTAAGTTGAAAATATGCCCCTTGTCAGTAGATACGTATGTTATTTTATGTTTCAGAACGTACTGAATAAGTATTAGGATTTTTAGAGATTTTACCTTCGACTGTGTCTGATGAGTCTGATATGATCGAAACCGTAAGATTCGTTAGGGAAATCTACAAATTAGTAAGAAATTAACTACACTATTGTTAATAGTCCGTACAATATTGGGCATCATTCAAATGTTTTAACATTATTTCAGCTCGGCAAGTCGGAACAGTTGAGGAGATTCCCTTTGTAGATAGTCATGATTACCCATTCATGGTTACTGAATAATTTAGAGATTTTTAGAATTTTCTGACTAGCTTATTTATTGTACCTTGGTAATTACACTACATAAGTGTTTTTACACGTCAATTTACATAATATAAGCAATGAATACAATTATTACATGTTAAAACAAATTAAAATAAAACAATCTACAAAATATATTAATTACTTAAAAATTATACTAAAATAAGAAAGACAGTACAGTTACATCACAATAAAACAGAGTCATATACAATCTTTAAAACTAATAAAACTAAAACAATTTATTTTATAAAAAGCTTTGCAGCCATGAGAGTCCTGGGTATCATTCTCTTTAAGAAAAACTAATCAGCAATCAAAAATGAAGCCAGTTCCCAGGTATTCTTTAACGGAAAAAAAGCATTTTTTAAGAGATATTTTTTATTGTGCTTTTAAAAGAATTTGTCATTTAAACTCCTAATGTGCAACGGAAGTGCATTAAAGTACGTTATACAGAAGTAATTGGTGCCACCCCTGGATCTCCCAAGTCAAGTGTGAAAGTTATGGATTAAATCCTGATTGTTACTGTATTATAACTGTGGACCTGCTGGTTGCTTTGATACAAGTGAATGTTCTGTTTAATAAACATGAGGCACTGAAAGATATATAAACATGGAAAAGTGACAACCCCTAATTTGATAAAATGTTGTTTACACTCCTCCTGGTAGACAATATTAGCAATTACGCGAACGCATCTCCTCTGTAATACAAAAACTTTAGCAGCATGGGTTGAATGTCCCCACCCAATCAGATCATAGGACATCCTTAATGCAAAAATTGCATGGTAAGCACAGAGTATGACATCCAAGGATACGCAGCGAGAAAGTCCCCTTATTAAAAACAATGCTCTTGGGAATTTTTTGCAAAGATGGTCAATGTGAGCCTCCCAAGTCTCCTGGGTTTAAGTGTAACTCGAAGAAAAACAACTTCTGTACTGGTGTCAAATGGTTTGTGGCTTTGTGACTGTCTTAGTTGAAGTTATGTGTTAAGATTTCTGTATGTTAAGACACAGTTTGTTTGCAAGAAACCATTGCTGAATATTAGCTTGTGTTTCCACAATGCCCTGAATTTGAGATGGATGATAACTATTAAGTGTAGTAGTGTCATCAGCAAATGATCATCTTAAGTAAATTCTGAAAGTTTGGAAGGTCTTTATAAAATAAAAAGCTACCGGGCCCAGGACAGAGCCCTGGGGCACACCATACTTTATTGATTTCAGACTCGAGTTTTCCCCTCCAAACGCAACAAACTGGAATCGTGATGAAAGGTAGGATTTTAACAGATTTGTCTTTCCATTACCAATCCTTAATAAAGGCGTTTTTTCCCGCAAAATGCTTTCCGAAACAATCAAGGCCTTTTTAGGTCCAAACAAGAAGAAAAATAAGGCCATTCTCAAAACCTCTCTGAATGTGCTCGAAAGACAGTTTATTCCATGATGTAATTTCTTATTTCCAAACCAAACTGCCCTTGGAAAAACAATGCTTATTTTCAAAGTGATCAGTCAACAATTTTAATTGCCATTTCAAAAATTTTTTGATAATATAGGTAACAGTGAGATAGGCCTATAATTTGAACAATCATCCACTGAACCCGTTTATAAATGGGTTCTTTTGCGGTCTTTGGTATGTCTGGAAAGATTTCATGTGTTATAGCTAAGTTTATTAATTTTAAGAGGGACTATCAATAAATTTTTAATCGTTTTCAGTTTTTTTCACCTCACTCCAAAAATGATCTTTACTTTTTTTTTTTTTAAATTACTAACCCCGGTTTGCGGGGTTTTCATTAAAGGTAATGTGCCTAATCTTAAGGTTCAGGACATTCTATACTTTTATTTAGATAGTCGCGGAAATTTTATTACAGCTCAGCTGATCAATGACATTCTCAGCTATAGAACAAAAATATTTACTAAACTGCTCGCGTCAAGAGTATCGGAAAAATGTGTCTAAAAAGCATGATTATTGTTTACAATTTGCCACATAGAAACCTGTTTGTTTACTGCCGTATTTATGAAGTTGTCATAAACGTTTTTCGCTTTTCAATTTCATTTCAATATTTTGCCCTCATTACTCTTACCAAGGTATTGGGCTTGGGTTGGGTTAACTTTTTTTTTAAATATGTAGAAAAAGTGCAGTTTATCGCGCATTTCCCGTAGATGATCATTAAACCATTTAATATGTCTTTTTTATTATTATAGTCAATTTTTTTTTGGTTTTAATGGAAAACTTTTTCTATTGCCCCCTTTATAATACCCAGTTAACTTGGTAAATTTATCATTTATATTAAAAAGACTATCGGAATAAAGTCCCCGATTCCTCTTCTATACAGTTATAAAGTTAAATAGTCCCAGTTGGGTTATTGGTCTTAGTGAATATGAGTTTTTTTTGGAATTTCTGACAGACCAGTAAAGTACACTTAATTGCATCATGATCAGATAGGTGATTAAGTGGAAGCTTAGTGGAATAGTGTTTGTTCAGTTTTATTAGAGAAAACGTTATCGAGACAATTTTCTTTTCTTGTTGCAAAACTACAAATTTATGAAGGTTAAAAGACAAAAATATTTTTACATATTTCTTTCTTTTGCATTGCTTTAATGGAAATGCGCATTAAAATCACCGGTTATAATTATATGTTTTGAATGATCCTTGTTTAAAATATTTAAGACCCTCTGTAAAAAAATCAAAATCCCATTTGGAATCGGTAAGTGTAACAATCTGAAGATTAAGCTGTCTCACCAAATCCAAGCCCACTTCAATGTGCTGTTCAATCGACATTGGCTCTAGATTGAGTGAGGTGCTTACCAGACTATTTCTAAGGTATTTACCCACACCTCCGCGCTGTTTCACAGACCTGCAGAAACCAAAACCCCAAAAAACCATCAGATTAATAACCTCAAATTCAGGTTGAGACAACCAATGTTCATTTACACAGAAGCAGTCAATCGACTTTTCCGTTAATAAAATTTCGAATTCTTCGATCTTATCGGAATCCCTGAGCATTAGCATCCCGTAAAAAAACTTACCATCCTTATTTAAATTGACAGTGCCATTTGGCTTATCCACGACTCTCATGTTGGCTTCCGGGTTGTTTAGTCACTGGTATGTTTTTATTTTTAATAAATTTTCCTAATTTAGTTTCCCCATCTGGTAAAAGATCTTCCTGGGAACCTCTGGTGGTTTCTTGGAGGTGAATTTTGCTGTCCCATGTGGCCCAAAAATTTAAACTTTTTTTTTAATAATTCCTTTTGGCCAGTTTGAGACATTAAGTAGCTGTTGTTCTAAGGCGGATCGGCATCTATTTAAAGCTGACGTAATCTCCAGACCTGACAGACTGTTGTTCCAACTTAAAAAGGGATGTGAGGCACAAATGTCTTCTGCAGATATTCCAGCACTTTTCTGATGTTACGTCGGGCGAGAGCTTGCTAACAAAAACAGACAATTTTGTGACGTTGGTTGCCGCTGAAATAATCCCTTGGGTGTCGTTTGCCCATACTATTTACCTTCTTCCCCTTTTTGTGGAATTATTTCTGCCAGTAAATCCCGTTGACGCCGCTGCTTTTTGGGAATTAAATAACTTGGAGACTGTGTTCTTCATAGAGTTCATTTCAGATTCCAAAGCTTGCCCCTCTACGCTTTAGGTCTTCATATGATTTGGCTAATTTTTTTTATATCACTTGCTTCCCCTTTATTATTACTTTTATTGGTTTTCTGTTTTAATTGGTTGCCCATTGTTGACAGTGTGGGTGTATCATTTTTTGGGTGTCAATTCGTTCTCAAAGCTCGTTTTTAGTTTTTTCAATTTTTGAAGCCATATCCATATATTAGATTTGAGATCCCTTTATTTATTGATTGATATATCCACATATTGACAGATTTTATCTACTTTGTCCGTTTTGGAGCATGTTGTTTCAAAATTTCACATTTGCGTTTTATGTCTTCAACTGATTCGACCATCTTTTTTATTTCATCTTTTCCCTTTTTATCACTATTTTTGTCTACTGTTTGATTATTTTTTTTAGCGTAAGTTTAATCATCTCTTTATTAGTCTCGATTAGGTCTTGGAAGCTTATTTTCAGTTCATCTACTTTTTTGACAATGGCTGAATTCTCAACTCATAAGCTGTTTATCGAGGTATTTTGGGTCTATTTGCTTCCAGACTTTCTCCATTTTATCATATTTCGGATATGTCAGCTTGATACTATCGAAACCTTTTTTTAATTCTTTAATTAAAATATCCCTTAGCTTCGCAGCTTCACCTTTTTTTCCAAACGCCCCTGGCCCCCAAAACATTTCAAAATTTTTTTAAAATTTTTGCACAAATAGGAAACAAGGTGATTTTTTTTAATGTAACCCCCTTTTTTTCCCCGAAGCTGTCTGATGAGATCTGATATAGATCAAAACCCGGGCCACAAGATGTCGTTGGTGAAATCTCTACAAAGTTAGTTTAAAAATTAACTACACTATTGTTAATAGTCCGTACAAGTATTGGGCATACATTTCCAAATGTTTTAACATTATTTAAAACTCGGCAAGTCGGAAAACCGTAAGTTGAGGGGGTATGCTTCGCCCTTTGGTCGGGATGGCGTTGACGTCTGTTGCCCATTCATGTGTTTCAATGCGTACTGAATAAGGTATTAGGATTTTTAGAGATTTTTACCTTCGACAAAAATTTCTGATGAGATCTGATATAGATCGAAACCGGTCACAAGATGTCGTTAGGTGAAATCTCTACAAAGTTAGTTAAAAAATTAACTACACTATTGTTAATAGTCCGTACAAGTATTGTGCATACTTTTCCCCAAAGTTTGTAACATTATTTAAACTCGGCAAGTCTGTGACACCGAAAAATTGAGGGTATGTTTCGCCCTTTGGTCAGTAGATGGCGTTGACGTCTGTTGCCCATTCATGTGTTTCAATGCGTACTGAATAAGGTATTAGGATTTTTAAATTTTTTTCCTTCAAGGGGGTTTTTCTGATGAGATCTGATATAGACCCCAAACCGGCCCAAAAATGTCGTTAGGGGAAATCCCCCCAAAAAAGTTAAAAATTTTAATACACTATTGTTAATAGTCCGTACAAGTATTGGGCATACATTTCCAAATGTTTGTAACATTATTTCAGCTCGGCAAGTCTGTGACACCGTAAGTTGAGAGGGTATGCTTCCCCCTTTTTTGGCAGTAGATGGCGTTGACGTCTGTTGCCCATTCATTTGTTTCAATGCGTACTGAATAAGGTTTTAAAGGTTTTTTTGAGATTTTTACCTTCGACTAGCTTGTCTGATGGGGTCTGATATAGATCGAAACCGGTCACAAGATGTCGGGGGGGGAAAAAACTCTAAAAATTAGTTAAGAAATTAACTACACTATTGTTAATAGTCCGTACAAGTATTGGGCATACATTTCCAAATGTTTGTAACATTATTTCAGCTCGGCAAGTCTGTGACACTGTAAGTTGAGAGGAGTATGCTTCCCCCTTTTTTGGCCCCGTAAAAAGGCGTTGACGTCTGTTGCCCATTCATGTGTTTCAATGCGTACTGAATAAGGTATTAGGATTTTTGAGTTTTTTTTCCTTCGACTAGCTTGTCTGATGAGATCTGATATAGATAGAAACCGGTCACAAAAATGTCGTTGGTAAAAAACTCTAAAAAATTTGTTAAAGAAACCCCACACTATTGTTAATAGTCCGTACAAGTATTGGGCAAAAATTTCCAAAGTTTGTAACATTTTTTCAGCTCGGCAAGTCTGTGACACCGAAAATTGGGGAAAGCTTCGCCCTTTGGTCAGTAGATGGCGTTGCTTTGGGCCCATTCATGTGTTTAATCGTACTGAATAAGGTATTGGGGGTTTTTTGAGTTTTTTTTCCTTCGAGGGGGTTGTCTGATGAGATCTGATATAGATCGAAACCGGCCCAAAAAGTCGTTAGGTGAAATCTCTCAAAGTTAATTAAAAATTAACTACACTATTGTTAATAGTGGGACAAGTATTGGGCATACATTTCCAAATGTTTGTAACATTATTTGGGGTGGGCAAATCTGTGACACCGTAAGTTGAGAGGAGTATGCTTCGCCCTTTGGTCAGTAGATGGCGTTGACGTCTGTTGCCCATTCATGTTTTTCCCCAAGCGTACTGAATAAGGTATTAGGATTTTTAAAAGATTTTTACCTTCGACAAAAAGTCTGATGAGATCTGATATAGATCGAAAGGGGGCCAAAATGTCTTTAAAAGGGAAATCTCTAAAAGTTATTTAAAGGGGAAATTAATACACTATTTTTAACAAAACATTTTCTAAATGTAAAAAATAAATAAACTTTTTTTTAATTTCTGAAAAAATGAAAAAAAATATCTTCCTTTCAATTTTTTTTGGACTTTTAAACTTTCTTGGCCTTTGCTGGGCGTCCGCGTTTGCGTTATTGTCCCAGTGGTTTTGGGGTTTTGCATTCGGTACATCAACCAATTTTAATCGGATCTTTATACCCAAAACATGTTTTTCATTTCCCCAATGTTTAAACCCCAAAAGGGGATGTGCATTTTAATTGACTTAAATCTACATAGTTTAGTAATAACCCAAATGCTGTAATTGTATTTTTTTTAAAAACATCAAACTTTTTTCCCTTTACCTTCCATTTCTTTAAATTCAGAAATCAGCAGAGTGGTGATTAAATTAGCATTTGATTTTGAACAGGCCTAAAATAGTTGACAAACTCCATCCTTACTTTCTTGTAAAACTTTCTTATTTGTCGTCGCTATGCTGACGTGCTATTAAATTCTTTTATTTTTATAATATTGTCACAGATTTATTTATCTGGGATATTGCCGTGCTATACACTTTTTCTAATCGTTTATTTGTTTTAATTTTCTGTTGACATTGTATTGTGTATCAGATATTTTTACTGTCTATTTTAAATATTGTCGTGCACAATATTTCATTTTATGTGTAAAAAAAAATCCTGCCCTTTAATTTTATTTGTCAGTAGTAATTTTTTCGTCGCGTAAAACATTTTTGGGGGTTCTTTTTTAATTTTATTGGCGTTCAAAATAACATTTTTTAAAAGTTAATTTCCCCTTTTTTGTCGGGCTTATAAATCTAACCCAAAAAGGAGTTTTTTATCTTCAAACAGTCCACAAAAAGGGGCCCCGCACCCCGCGTACCGTGGGTATCTTAATTGTGGTAGGAGAGAGCTTGTTCACACGGGGGTTTAAATTTTTGGGACTGGGAAGAAGGAAAACCTTTTTTGGGTAGCAGTTTATAGTTTGTACACTCTAGGGATGAAGGAATTACGAAAGCAGGAAGTTCAGGGCCCCTCTGGGGTTTAAATGTAAAAAAGGTGCATAAAAAATTTCACCAAGTGTTTTTTCTGTTGGGGGGTTTCCAGAGGGGGGATTATACTGGAACTCCTCTGAGCAAAAGCCGGGGAAAAATTCCCAAAAAGGGAAAAACCCCCCCCAACTCATCGGTGGGCAAAAAAGGGCGAAGCTTTTTTTTTGAGCGTGGGATTATTATAAAAATTTTAAAGCTATTCTCTAAATGAGTTGTACGAGACGCCATTTCCCCCCACAAAA
>JAHBCN010008915.1:0-36790 GCA_019359885.1 Listronotus oregonensis | reverse complement strand
TTCATTATTGTAACAAAAGATATTGGTAGTATGTATGTATATTCTATAATAAGTTACTTTATGTCTGAATACATATTTGCCATGTAATTAAATTTTAAATTTGTTAGTGCACTGTGTTATTTTTCAATTATTAATAACTTCGCAAATACAAAGCTCCTTGTTATGGTAAATTATATTTAATTGTTACTATATTTTTATTGATCTATATTTGGATACTAAAAACTAAGAAACTAAACAGGAAAGGTATATGGGAAAATGATATTATTATTATATAGTTATTTTTGTATCAAGTGGTTAAAATGATGAGGTTTTCAGGACAAATTTGTTGTTTCCCATGAGGCGTCAGCTAAGTCCGGAATAGCAAATGAGTGCTGCTAAAAACCTATTTTGGATGCGTGCTATAAACATTTTTTTCTGTTTAAGTTTATGAAAAACGTGTCAAAACATTATAAATGTACATATTAGCATCAATAAATACTTTGACCATGATTTTGACTCAATAACAACATGATTATTTTCCAACAAATAACAGTTTATGTAACATATTTTGTCAGGTTTGTGTTCTGAGTTGTTTTTTTCGATACTAAAATTACCCTCAAAGGATAAAATATTATCGACGCCCTTTAAAGGGATTATAGCTACAAAACATTTAAAACTTTTGCATATTTACAAAGTGGTATCGGTAAAGCCACTATCTAGTTTTGTATATGTTTTTACGTTTATAGATAATTTTAAATATTTTATTGGTTTTTATTTTATAAATGCACTTTAGCCATTACGACACATTAGTTGCAAATTAGTTTAGGTTAAGAATAATTGCATTTAGTTGCAACCAAGGCAAAAAAATATATTAAAAGAATAATGATTCATATTTCAGACAGAGAAGGGTCTTAGTTAAATTTTACATACAATAAAACCATTTTTTGAAAATTTTTTGTAGAAAGCTAGACAGCAGAATAAGGAAATGTGTCATTTGGTTATTATCATCAAAGTTATTTTAAAAACAACTATTTTAGCAAATTTTATTGTGATTAAAATGTGTGACTCTTTTATTCTAAAATATGCAGCACTTTGACAGGCTGATGCAAACTGAAAGTAATAGTGATTTAGAAAAACCAACAACTTGAAAAGCTGTATGCATGTTTGGGAGCTGGTTTTGCGGTAACACAAACTAAATTTTATGTATATATATATATATATATATATATATATATATATATATATATATATATATATATATTATATATATATATATATATATATATATATATTGGGGAATCCCCTCTTCTTTCTATTATGGGCTCACGTAATTAATGGACTTAACCTTTCAAAATTATAATTATTAGGTCATATTAGTTTTCTTATTCAGACTTGTAAGACTTGCATTTTATTATTTTTTGGGGTGTCCATTAATTATATGAGTCATTTAAGAGGAAAAGATTAACGAATTTACGTATTTACACTAAAAATATGCATTTTGCGAAATTCACGTGAGATAAGGAAGGAAGTTGAGCCGAAATCTCACCACCTCTTACCAAGGAAGAAGAAGAAGTGGGTCGAAAAGTTCCCGATATCGCCTCACATAATTATTGGACCCCCCCTTTAACACTATTTATACAGTTTTGATAGCCGCCATTTCTAAACACTATATGACATCCACTTACATTGGTTTTGAAATAATAATATATTTTTATTTGCCATGACAAAATTCCAATTTAGCATTAAAAAAATAGTATAAACCGCTTTAAATTACTTTATTTACTTATCAATAGCATGTTGTACCGTGTATGGGACGATCCGGCACGAGAGGTCTTCAATTACCATAGCTCCCAAACCGTGGGGTTTAAATACCAGGGTAGGAAATGAAAAATGCTATGCAAGGGAAAAACACTGCCACCCTGCCCTCCAAACCAATTTAATTAAAAGTTGCCCCTTTAAAAAATGTGGCAATAAGGCGTATGTTTTGCTTTATTTCCTTTTCACTAATATATTTTACTTAATCTTTTTTCCCAGAAATCCCATTTTAATGTCAAGCTTAGCCAATCTGCATAAATAACTATTACCACTAACATCGGCAGCCTAAACATTTTGTCTAATTTTTTTCGTATAGTATAAAATCTCATGGTTGCCAAAGTCTATAATGTTTAATTTCAATACATTTACTGTTATTTTAGAAATGTTAGTTTTCATTTTTAACCTTTTTTCGTAATAGTATATTACATAACAAATGTGGTAAGTAGGTTTTAGCGCACGCAAAGTGAAGTTTCTACTTACATTTTCTTAAGTGCGCTAAAAACGCTTATCACAGTTATGAATACAATTTTATCTACAACCGTCCGGTTTTGTCGATAATAATTTTTCTTGGACCTTTATCTAATTTTTTACTAGCAATTGATTAAACTACCAGTTACCTCGATCGGTGTCAGCCACTGTCAAATGACACTATCGCAAAAAAAGCCACTCAATCGGCAGTCCCAAATAAAGAAAATGTAAGCAAATCGACTATTACGTTTAACTTTTAGGTTTATTATCTGTATGTAAGGTAATTTACGTGGAGAGTAATGATTGTTAAACGGTGTTTAAATAAGCGATTTTTTAAAAGTCCTAAGTATAAATGATCTTACCGCACTAGTGCCAGTTACCACATTGGCGGTAAAGTGACACTTACCAACTAAAAACAGTGTTTGTAACCTTAGTTACCGCACGGTTGTAGATAAAAAATATTTATAAAGGCCGAAACACACAATTTAACATTGTATGACAAACTTTTACTTAAAGCATTTTATTTAATTTATAAAAATTACAAAACATTGTTTTTGTTTAGTTTATTATCTTTATAAAAAATATTTTTTTATATATTTTTCTTAGTATTTTGACATATTTTTGAGATTTTTTTTATTGTAATAAAACGCTACTGGTAAAACAGATTTAGTCTGTAAAAAATGGACTGGCCGATGCGGATAAAATGAAGGTAATTTGGGAAAATGTTTTATATCTTTGCTTTTAATTTTTCATCAGTTGTGTTTCAATATTTGTTTTTGAGATTTATTGTTAAAAATTAGTGTGATGGTATGGATAAATATTTTTTGAAATAAATAAATAGAATTTTTGCATAAACACGTAATACAGCATAGTACTTTTGTTACCCGCAAGAAGTGTACACATCAGCATTAATTTCTAAAAAACCGCAAAATTTTCCTTTTTTTGTAATTTATCTAGCTACGATTTTTAATACTAATGTTGTGTTTTGGGTACTTTAAAATAAAACGACGGAATGTAATTAGTAATAAAGATTTATTCTACAAAAGATAAATGCAGAACGAGCCGCAACTAGCCTCGACAAAAATACCCGCGTATATGCTTATTCTACATTAAAAGAATTAGAGCATCGAAAAAAGTTTACCTGACTTGGGTATGATAAATACAATAAACATAACATGTTGGTGACTAATAGAATTTACTTAAATAATACAAAAAATAATATACTGAGTGTACAGTTTTAAGTAAATAATAAATTATATATATATATATATATATATATATATATATATATATATATATATATATATATATATATATATATATATATATATATATATATATATATATATATATATTTATATTATATATGTATATATATATATATATTTTATATATATATATATATATATATATAATATATATATTGTCACGCAGTTGCTTTAGCCCAAGTGTTTTGGCCTAAAAACACTTTTCCAACTTTTATTTGGCCGTTGGCAGCCTTTAAAAAAAATTATTTTTTTTTTATTTTTTTTAAATAAAATTAATAACAATTAAATAGCAAAAGTACAGTAAAGCTGAAGGTGAGTAGCAGAGAGAGCGTGCAAAAATGCCCTAACTCATTTGCCGGAGAGTAGGGGGGGTTAAACTGGGCGCCACTGCTTTTGGTGCCAGGCCTAGCAGAGACCTTCCAAGATTTAATTGGGAACTCTCGTTCAACTTTACTACCACTCAAAGACAAGAAAAACTTTACTAAACAATATTAACATTAGAAAAAGGAGACACTAGGCGAGCCAAATAAAACACTATATTTAAAACAATAGTTAATAAATTTATTATAAATTTGTAATTGTAAAGTTTACACAAAAAAATATTCAAAATAAAATGGTGAATGCGCTGGTAGAAATTACAAAATAAGATTAAAATTTATAATTTAAAAGTTTAAAAAAATATATATAATCGAAATAAAATGGTGAATGCGCTGAGAATAACTGTTAAATTTTCTATACTAAGATGAAAAGAATAAATATTATAAATATAAGTCTACAATTAAAAATATATAAAATATAAAAATATATATAAATACCGCTTATAATTATTAATTAACAATAATTTAATGACCAGGTGCACCATTTGAAAACCAATAAGAATATAGATTTACCAAAAAAATATTACAATAAAAATAAAAGAAAAGGCCGCAAATAATTTAAAAACAATGTGGTAAAAATTTAAACGGTAGAGTCCTAAATTCTAAATTGAAAAGTTATAAAAAAAATTGTTAGTGAGTTAATTTTAATGTTGCCTGTTTTGTCGATTCCAAGTGATGGCGGTGTGCCAGCCACTACACCGTGAAGAGCGATGGTGTCCAAAACTACAGACAACACATTGACCAGTTAAATGGTCACTATCTCTGACCCGTCCCAAGAAAACTTCTACCAAATTGATGGCCCCTCCAAACCAAAACGAAAACTGTTTCAAAAAAATTAATGGCCCATGTGAAGAAAATGGCCCGTCCGAAGAACCCTACAAAATTCAATACTAATTAAAACCCAATAAAACGTAAGATAATTAAGCGACTTTAAAAATCCCAAGAAAATTCCCTCAAATCCCATACTGTATGTGTTTCATTAAAAAAAGTTAATATAAGGAAACTTTAAAATCTGGTGCTTGGTTCGAGACCTTTCAGTAAACAAAAAAAATAATTACTTATTAAGTAAGCAACGTTAATTAATCATAAAACAATAAACAATCCCATTAAATCAAGATAACAAAAATAAAATTGTTTCAGTAAACTAGTTTACAAAAAAATTATGCCCTATTCCATTGGCACCAAAAAAAAGAACATATTCCCTAGCTACCAAAAGTTAATTAACAATCACTTAACTCGTGTAAAATAAAATAATTATCCCATACATATGTATTTAATCGAATTTAAGTTAACCATTCTTGGCTTAACTTTTAAAACCCAAAATCTAATTAATTAAGGTAAAAAAATAAATAACTAATTTTTGTTAAGTATAACAAAAGCCTCTCCGGCCTACTAAATTGACAATTTAAATAATAAATAGGTCTCGAACAGTCACCCAGATACTTATACCCTGAATAAAAGTCTCAAAAAGAAAAATTATGACAAGAAAACTTAGTAATTAAAATTTATTACCAAAAGAAGGTAATTTAACCCCAGAAAATTAATTAATACTAAAAGAGACAAAGAATCTATACACAAGCGCCATCTAACGGCGATTTATTAAAACTTTAACGCTAATTAGAGTAGCCAATTAACGTAACTGTCAAAAAAACAACAAAAAAAATAATTCAATAAAACTGCGATTTTTGCAATGAATTGACCACAACAAACCCCTTAAATTGATGTAATTAGGGTAATTAATAATTAATTCTTACCGAAATTCGACTTGCCCAACGCATGACGTAATATATAAAAAAATAATGAAAATCCCCTGAACCACCAGCGCGTCGTAAGAAAACCCAAATAAATCTATTAATGTACCGTTTTATACGGAAAATACTCAGTTAAAATAAGTCTAGAAGAACTTACCCAAGATGTTAAGGGGTATTTTCAACTAACACGTGATCCCTGCGGCGTCGAACTACAAGTCCTGCAGTGCAGATTTCTTTCCCGAAACCCCAAAAAAGGCAACGCAAACCAACAAAATTCACACAAAACCAAAGGTAACTTAAATCGGAAAGATTTTTGGGAAATTTGCAGCACAAATCCTACAAAGATGGCTTGAATACCAGTAGCTGCAAATTTTCCTAGTTCTCGGCTTGAAGATTGACGTGAAAGTGCGTAAAACATGGCCGATGGCCCTTTGTCCTTCTCAAAAAGTACCAGTGGGCGCACGCACATCGCTGCTAATTCTAGGAATTTTCTCGCCCCTAAATTGGCAACATCGTTACAACATTTTGAGTTGCCTACCCACGCTGCCCAAATAACATTCCCTCGAACTGTCATCTGTCTTGTCAAAAATATATTCAAACAAAATTATACAACAATCCAGAATAATAAATGTTTACAATTTTAATGCAAAGAGGATAAAATACAAAGAACCTGTACAAAAGAGACTCTGAGGCAAAGGAAACTGCTCTGGCCCTTGTGAACCCACGACAACTGTTGGGAATGGAAAATAAAGTAAACAAACTAAGGTAAATACGGAAGGTAATGTAAACAACCCTACCTACATAGCCAATAAAAGCAAAACTGCTAAGGAAATGTAATTTCTAGACAAACCTACAAGCTGTCGAGGATTGTATATAGGGGAAAACCATACCGAATACCTAGAGAAACAAAATTTGATTACGAACCCCTGACATGTTATCAAAATACAAACATTTTAAAGGTAAGTCCCTGCTTAAATTAGAAACTATTGATTTGTACAAAGTGAATCTAACCTACTTAATAAGCTTGGTTTAGTCAATAGTGAAAGATGTACCTCAAAATTAATGTTGCATCGAACAAAATTAAGGCCAGTTATCGACTCGAGGTATCTTATGTTAATTTTTTAGTACACCATACTGCGAGGGGAAAAAGCAACGTAAAGCATAAGGTAGGATACCAAAGGCGATAGAAAAACAGAAGTAACCCAGCAATTACAATCAAATTTGGAGCCTTTTGCCAAAAATAAACTGCAAAAAAAAATGAAAACCGACCTGCATTAAGGTAAACAAACTAAATTATTAAAAACAAACCTAGGAATAAAAACTAACCGTGACAACTCCCCTCTCCTTCGGAAGGAGGAAAACTTCCAGGAAGAAGTTTTACGACGATCATGCGATCACCCAAAGGTAACGAAAAACAAGGCCGGAATCTAGAACTAAGAACATAAAAGCAAACTAATCATTAAACTGACAGGAGATGACAATTCAGAGACAGGTAGGCACTAACTAAGCCGGATAGAGATAAAGGAGGTAACCGAGATAAATTAAGAATTCAATAAAAATTAACTCCGAAGGAAGTTTCGTTATCGAATCTCCCCGAAGACACAAGATAAAGAAAATATTCGATAAGATAAAGGTAAGGTAAGGTAATATAAAATAAGGTAAGATAAGATAAAGGTAAACCATACTAAAGGCAACAATTGAACAAATCGAAGCTCAGGGAAAGCAAATTCAGGTAAATCTAAGTTGTGACCAAGTACGCCTTGAAGGCAGTAAGCTACTAATATCAAATTAAAGGAAAACGTATTAAAGGTAAATAAACCGAATGGTAAGTAAGAAAAGATAATTAACCCAAAAAAAAATGATTTTCAGATATTATTTCAGTGACGAACACTCACGGAGTCTCCGGGCGAGCGATGGTGCAGCCACGAGGAATCGATGTGGTAGGAAATCTATGCCAAATATCACAATAAAATTGGCTGGCAAAAGAAAAAAATGATTTCCGTTAAGGTTGCGTCGCAACCAATGCGGCTTGGCGGACCTCGTTCCTTAACCTCACACCGAAGCCCCACAACTACCTCATCCCACACCCAAAAGAAACCGCAAACACCCACCACAGAAATAATAACTGAAAGGTGGAAAACTAAAAGAAAGGTAAGATAAAGATAAGGTAAATAAAGGAATCCCCAACGTTCCACCGTGCAGAGGGGGGCAAAGCTATAGCGCCTGCCAAGCTAAAAAGTACCAGGAAGTACTGCGAGAAATAATAAATAAATTTATAGGGTGTTCTGAATGGTGGCACTGCCCCAGCATCTGTCGCAGCTAATAGGCCGAACGCAACCGAGCCAGAACGCAGTAGTGTGGCCCAGCTTAATGTAGTGCCTCATTAGGGTCACTACACCAAACCACACCCCCGACGCCTGACCTTCCATTTCAGTCTGCTCTTCCAGAGACCAAAAGTTCTCCGGGAGGGCGGCGCTGCGGCACCGCTGTGGCACCAACACCACGCAGCCTGTCAATAAAAAAAACAACCAAAAAGGTAACCATATCAGATAATACGCTCTGAAAATCCATTAAGAAACTAAATGCAATGCAATGATAGCGAACAGAAGGTTCACGTCAAAAAAAATTAAATTTAAAAAGGCAATAGAAATAAAGAAAAGAGAAGGCAATTAAAAAAATAAAAATCGAGGTAGTGTGGCTGAAGGCTAACACTATCCCAGCGTTTGTCGGACTTTTACCGACACTAGGTCCCAGTGCAGGATTATTCTAACTAACCAGCAATGTCGAGACTCCCATCATGTTTCGCGCCAAGCTGGATGCCCCGACACCATTGGTTGCCCATCTCTGCAGGGCATGTAAAAAAAATAAACCAAAAAAAAAATATAGACAATAAAGATAATAACCGAAAGCCATAAAAAGTTAAAGATAACAGATATCAATCAATATAACAAATCATTAATATAACAATTTACAAGTACCTTAGTAAATCATAAAAAAAATTAGGCTTATTCGGCGTCAGAACTCGCATTGCTGTTTGATGGATTATACGGTTTCAGATCTTGTACATGCCAGATACCCTTGCCCTGACCTTTTTGATCTTGTAATTCATAGGTACAGGTTCCAGTTTTTCGCTTAACTGTGTACGGTCCTACATAAGCGGGAGCCAATTTGGCACTATAATAATTTACTGCATCTGAGATACTTTTATTTTTCCGCCAAACCTTTTGACCAGGAACGTAGTCGACTGGTCGTCTGCGTAGGTTATACCTTTGTTGGTTTCTAGCACGAGAAGAACTAATCTTCTGTTGCACCTCTTGATAAAGTTTGGCAAACGCAGTTTGTCTTTTCTTGACAAAATCGCCAGGATCCAAATTGATATTGGGGATCTCTTCAGCAAAGTCCTGACCATACAGCTTATGTTCTCTGCCAAAATTGAGAAAATAGGGGGTAAAACCGGTAGTTTCGTGGCGAGAGGTACGCATGGCACAGCCGATGGCGGCTAAATTTTCATCCCAAGTGCGGTGATTTTCATTTTTAATGTAAGAACGTAGCATAGTCTTCACAACTCTGTTGGCACGTTCAGTCGGATCAGCTCGAGGATAGTAGGAAGCTGTATAGAATATTTTAGTCTTATAACGTTTGCAGAGCTCTTGAAACTCTTTAGATTTCATCTGCACACCATTATCGCACATTAAATATTGAGGAGTTCCATATAACAGAAAAATACCTTCTTCAACTTGTTTAGTTAAAGATTTCGCAGTAGCTGAGCGAGATGGGAACAAAGCAGTAAATTTGGTGAAGTAGTCATTAACCACCAGAACGTAACAATTACCAGATTTTGAACGAGGGAAAGGTCCAATGTAGTCAAGGCTAATACACTGCCAAGGTTGGTTTATGGTCGGCCGTTCACCCATTAGACCAGCAGGAGGTTTTTGTTCAACTTTATTTTGGGCACAGACCTTGCAACCTTTAACATATCTAGTTATGTCATACCTCATTTTTGGCCAATAGTAACGCTGACACGCCTTCCAATATGTTTTAATACGCCGACATGTCCTGCAGCAGGAATGTCGTGACATCGGTTAGTATTTTTGCCTTTTGTCCTTGGGGACAACAATTTTCCAGGAACTGGATGGAGTCGAAAGTTCTGGATAGGTGGTTTTGACATATTTATACAACAGGTTATTTTCCACACGCCAAGAAGGGAATTTATCTGGACGTTGTTCAAGTCTTGAAAACATGCTGATATACCATTTATCTGCAGTAGAAGAGAGTGAGCCATCATTGGTGACGTCGGAATCAATGGTTTCCACTGAAACTGGAACAGAACGACTAAGAAAGTCGGCCACGGTGTTTTCTTTTCCGGGACGGTGAACTAAAGTGAAATCATAGGGTTGAAGACGGAGCGCCCATCGCGCTAAACGACCTTGTGGGTCTTTTAACCTATGTAACCACAATAAAGAATGGTGGTCCGTTATCACAGTAAAGTGTACTCCTTCCAAATAGTGTCGCAGCTTCTCTACACTCCAGATCACACTCAAGCATTCTTTTTCAGTCACAGTGAGCTTCATTTCCTGCTTCGTAAGTGAACGTGATAAAAAGCAAATAACCTTTTCGCCATCATCGAACGTTTGTGTAAGCACAGCTCCAAGTCCAAATGAGCTAGCGTCTGTCTGCAAGACAAAAGGACGATTAAAATCAGGGCACGTTAGAATTGGTGCCGAGACAAGAGATGCCTTAATCGACCTGAAGGCATTGTCACAGTCAGAGGACCATACCCATTTGACATTTTTCTTTGTAAGATTCGTCAAGGGAGCTAAAGTGGACGAAAAATTAGGAACAAAACGTCGATACCAAGATGCTGTACCTATAAATCGGCGAATTTCTTGCACGTTGCGAGGTGGTGGAATTTTTACAATGGCTTCTACTTTTTCTGCGTCTGGACGAAGACCTTGTCGATCGACAACATAGCCCAAATATTTTAATTCTGGTCTACAAAACTGGCATTTTTCAATAGAAACTATTAGTCCTGCCTGGTGTAATCTGTCAAAGACTAGACCCAAAAGACGCAGATGTTCATCAAAGTCCTGAGAAATAAGAACGATATCATCAAGATAGACCATCACATACGGTTCAAGATCAGCTCCAAGAACAGTATCTACGATACGTTGCCAAGTAGCTGGGGAATTGGACAAACCAAATGGCATCCGCCGAAATTGATATAGCCCTCGTCCGGGAACAGTAAATGCGGTATATTCACGAGATGACTCACTTACAGGGACAGTCCAAAAGGCAGATTTTATATCTATAGAACTTAGGAATTTAGCATCTCTAAGGCGATCTAAAATAGCCGAAATATAAGGAATTGGATAGGCATCCTTCTTAGTTACAGAATTCAGCAAACGATAATCGCAGCAAAATCTGTAGGAACCATCCTTTTTACGAACCAGACAGACTGGACTAGACCAAGCACTCTTGGAGGGTTCAATAACACCTAACTCCAACATATGTTGCAACTCCTCATCAATGATCTTTTGCTTAAAAGGAGATACGGGTAGTATCTTTGCTTGATAGGTTTAGTACCAGGTTCCACTTCGATCACGTGTTCAGCTACCTTACAACAACCGAGACCCGAGCCCATCAAAGTAAGTTTTTCTTGCACTAGATTATCCAGGGCTTCTCGCTGTTCTTTACTAAGTGTGCTTTCGTCTTGAATACTAAAAATTGGAGTTTGATCCGAGTTTTCAGCAAAATGCCAAATATCCTGATTTAAATCTGGGACTATTTCCATGCTTTTCCAGAAATCAATGCCTAAAATGAGCTTATGAGAAAGTTCCGGAAGAACCAACACATCAATCAAACGAGTCTTTCCCATTAGACAGAAAGGAACTTGCAAATAACCTATACTGGAACAGCTCTGTCCATTAGCTACTGTACATGTTGTTTTGGTACCTAAAAGTCGCAAACCTAAACGCTGTAATAACTCGAATCCAGGTAGACCAACAATGGTTCGAGTGGCTCCTGAATCTAATAAACCTAGAATGGGAGTACCAGAAACTGTTACCTCTAAATACGGTCGTTGATCACCGTGCGCATGACCTATAATAAAATCTAACAGCATTTTTGCCGGAAAACTTGAGTTTTTAGTCGACAAAGAGTATTGGGAGATGTCTCACGACTATCTATTGACTCTCCCGATGCGCGTTTCCCGAACTCGTGCATTTAGGACAATTTCTAACGGTAACGTTCGGTGTTCCACAACGAAAACAATGAGTTTTTCGAGGGCTGGTACAATCACGGTTATAATGACCTGTTTTTTGACAATTCCAACAGGTAACTTGTGGTTGGCTTCTACCAGGAGGGGTGGTATGTGTTATCTCCTCGATATTTCCAGATGATGTACTCTCTGGAAGTGCATCTGCTAGATCGGAAACAAAAGCAAAATTCGGCTCTACAAATCCGTGTCGTTTCCTAGATGGAGGTACATAATTGTCGGCTCGGTACTTCTTGGCCTCAAGTTTTTAAACATTCTTTTTCCAATTCCTCAATAGAATTAACCACGGGTGACTGCGTAGTGTAAAACGGAGCTAAGTTTCTTGAAACAATATCCAAAATGACTTCCGGCGACAATGACCCATAGCGACGACATAAAGCGTGCATACTAGACAAGTAGTCCACTATACTTTCAGAAGGATCTTGAGTTCGCTCTAAAATTTCCTTAAACAATCTAGCACGATAATCTGGTGGCTCAAAATACGTACAAAGAAGTTCTGAGAGACCTTGCCAGTCCGAAAATCGAGCACGGTTTGAACGATACCAGTTCAGCGCCTTTCCGGCAAATAGATCTACAGGGTGTTACTTAATGGTATGTCATAATTTGAAGGAGGCATTCCTGGATCGATTTTAAGTCGAAAAGTTCATATAAACGTGGGCCCTAAAATGCTTAGTTATTAAGATACAGGGTGTTAAAGTTTTATTTTATTTTCACTTTTTAATACATTTTTCAAAGACGGTTTGAGATATTGAACTGAATTTTGCACAGGATATTATGGCATAAAAGCACACTTTTCAGATGTTCATTTAATTTTTTTTTGCAACCAGTGGCGTAGCTATGACGAATTTTCAAAACAATTTTACAAAAAAAATACTACGCCATTGACTTGGGAAAAAATTATAGTTTTATAATAATTATCAATCAATTATAAACAAAAAATCCCTCTTTCATTTTTGCCGTAAAACTTACCGTTTGGGAGAAATCGTTAATTAAAAAAATGTCTTATGTACCCAAATTGCATCTTGAAAAATTATTATTGAAATAAATCAAGTTAGCTTTGCTCGTTGCCAGCGATTGTTGTTTTGTTGTTGTAAACATTATGACACTGACGTTAATTATCATTCTTGATTGTGTTAAACTTTTATTTTCAATTTTAAATACATTTTTCAAATATTTATTTTTAAGCTATTTTCTTACAAACTAGTGAACAAAAAGCAATAACAATTAAATACAATACATACATAATTTACAAAAAATGTTGGAAATGACCACCTCTCGCCTCTATGCAGGCTTCTGCTCTTCTTCTCATTGAATTACGAACCCTTTCAAAAATTCCATGCGTGTTTCGGATAGTTTCACATCCGTCAATAATTCTATTTCTGAGTTCTTCTAATGTCACAATTGGTGTATGATAAACTAATGTTTTTAGGTGTCCCCATAAATAAAAATCTAGGCTGTTCAGGTCAGGCGATCTAGGTGGCCAAAATTGTGGTCCTCCACGGCCTATCCAATGATTTTGGTAGGCTCTATTTAAATGCTCACGAGCCAATATGCTAAAGTGGGCGGGAGCGCCATCATGCATAAACCAAAGTTGTTGCCGTAACTGAAGAGGAACATTTTCAAGAAGCAAAGGCAAATCATTTTGGAGAAAATTACAATAATCCTGTCCGTTAAGGCGTCCTGGTAAAAAAAAATGGTCCAATTAAATGGTCGGATACGATACCGATCCAAACGTTCAGTGAAAATTGTTCCTGAAAATGTGTCTCTGTAATCGCATGAGGGTTTTCCTGGGCCCAGTAATGATTGTTATGGAAATTGGTTATTGCATTTCTTGAAAAATTTGCTTCGTCCGTAAACAATATTTTAGCATCAAAATGAGGATTTTCTGTTACTTTTTGGAGATACCATCTACAAAATTGCGTACGTGGTTCATAATCTCTAGGAAGCAATGCCTGAACCCTTTGTATGTGAAAAGGATATAACAAAGAATCTCTTAAAATCTCCTATACCGTCTTGTAGCAGATGTTTAATGCCATACCTATTTTTCGCGTACTTGTGGTTGGATCCTCTTCGACTGCATGCAGGACAGCCTCCTCCACTGCCGGTGTTCTAACTGTACGGGGCCTTCCCTCGGAAATATTAGCTTTAAAACTGCCAGATTCAGTCAGACGACGATGAATGTTTATAAATGTTCGTCTATCTGGGAGAGCGCGATTAGGATACCTTTCTTGATACAAACGCCGCGCCTCCACAGCATTACCATTAGCTAGACCATAAAGGAAATACATTTGTGTCATTTCCAAATTAGAATAATTTACCATTTTTTTAACTAGCAAAATGCACGTTTTAAGATCGAAGGAGAAATAAATACAAACTGTCAAGAATGATAATTAACGTCAGTGTCATAATGTTTACAACAACAAAACAACAATCGCTGGCAACGAGCAAAGCTAACTTGATTTATTTCAATAATAATTTTTCAAGATGCAATTTGGGTACATAAGACATTTTTTTAATTAACGATTTCTCCCAAACGGTAAGTTTTACGGCAAAAATGAAAGAGGGATTTTTTGTTTATAATTGATTGATAATTATTATAAAACCATAATTTTTTTCCCAGGTCAATGGCGTAGTATTTTTTTTGTAAAATTGTTTTGAAAATTCGTCATAGCTACGCCACTGGTTGCAAAAAAATTAAATGAACATCTGAAAAGTGTGTTTTTATGCCATAATATCCTGTGCCAAAATTCAGTTCAATATCTCAAACCATCTTTGAAAAATGTATTAAAAAGTGAAAATAAAATAAAACTTTAACACCATGTATTTTAATAACTAAGCATTTTAGGGCCCACGTTTATATGAACTTTTCGACTTAAAATCGATCCAGGAATGCCTCCTTCAAATTATGACATACCATTAAGTAACACCCTGTATAGCTGAATCATACAGTTCGCGTTCTGATACATTGCGAGCTATCCTTAATTCTGTAACTCGTTCCAGAAAACTGTGCACCGACATGCTCTTTGGGTCTCCAGTAAATTTAACATTCCACTTGTCGATTCGTGCCGATTTAACATATGAAACCGGTACTGTGTGGGGAGTAGAAATAGATGCTCTGTTAGTATGTCTACTTGTTACTGAAGAAGCGTCAGAATCTGAGTCCTCTGATCGCACTGCATCTAACAATTGGCTTAAGTTCGGATCTTGTCTGGAAACATTTTCCAATTGATCCAGGGCGGTGAGAATTTCCACTATTAACTTCGCCCGCGCATCAGCCTTTTCAGGTGTTAATCCAGTTAAGGGGATACGATCAACCCTATTTAACAGGTGTACCAGGCGCGATTGCGACCTGTCAAATTTATTTTTGGCACTAGCGCCAGAAACAGATTTTAGCGACAATACGGCCTTTTTTAAGGTATCTTGAACATACCTCACCTCGTCATCAAATTCGAGGTTATATGGAGGATAACTCAGGGTTTTCTTCTTCTTTTCCAAATTAATTAGGGGGCGCAGTGAAGCCCTCAGGCTGTCCACGGTTTGGGAATCCTCTGCAGGTATTCCACGAATTTTAGTTCATATAAAAGCATGTCCATTTCAAGGTAATTAATCTTCATCGTATAATCCATTTTTTTGTTTTTAGCGAGGTAACTCAATACAAAAAAAATATAGGGCAATAAAGAAATCAAATAAACTTTAAATAAAAACTTTAAAAGTTAAAGTAAATAAGAGGGGATAATCAGAGCAATATTTCAAAAATATTAAACGAAATATTAAAAGAAATGACCATATAAACAAGGTAAATCAAAAATAATCAAATTAAATTGCAAGGTAAGCACTCTTAATAAAAGCGGCAGATCAAAACCAATAAAGTAATATCAAAGTAAAAACGCAAAGGTAAATAATCAAAGTTAAATACGACATAAAGAAAAATAGATCAAGGCAATATAAATTTCACGAAATAATAATAAATAAGTAAGGTATAACTGCAATGATATAAAAAAAGAACAATAAAAGTTATCTAAAGTTAGTAAAATTAGTACCATGCAAAATAAATATTTGGCTACACCTAATGTTTGTTTTAAATCTCCTCTTTTTTTTGTTTTTGCCCCACGTTGGGCGCCAAATTTGTCACGCAGTTGCTTTAGCCCAAGTGTTTTGGCCTAAAAACACTTTTCCAACTTTTATTTGGCCGTTGGCAGCCTTTAAAAAAATTTTTTTTTTTTTATTTTTCTTTAAATAAAATTAATAACAATTAAATAGCAAAAGTACAGTAAAGCTGAAGGTGAGTAGCAGAGAGAGCGTGCAAAAATGCCCTAACTCATTTGCCGGAGAGTAGGGGGGGTTAAACTGGGCGCCACTGCTTTTGGTGCCAGGCCTAGCAGAGACCTTCCAAGATTTAATTGGGAACTCTCGTTCAACTTTACTACCACTCAAAGACAAGAAAAACTTTACTAAACAATATTAACATTAGAAAAAGGAGACACTAGGCGAGCCAAATAAAACACTATATTTAAAACAACTAGTTAATATAATTTATTATAAATTTGTAATTTAAAAGTTAAAAGTTTACACAAAAAAATATTCAAAATAAAATGGTGAATGCGCTGGGTTATAAGATTACACAATTTAAATTTATAATTTAAAAGTTTATAAAAAATATATATAATCGAGATAAAATGGTGAATGCGCTGAATAACTGTTAAATTTTCTATACTAAGATGAAAAGAATAAATTTTTAAATATAAGTCTACAAAAAAATATATAAAATATAAAAATATATAAGAATACCGCTTATAATTATCTAATTAACAATAATTTAATGACCAGATTTACCAAAAAAAAAAATATTACAATTAAAATAAAAGGAAAGGCCGCAAATGATTTAAAAACAATGTGGTAAAAATTTAAAAGGTAGAGTCCTAAATTGTTTCTTGAAAAGTGTTAAAAAAATTGTTAGTAAGTTAATTTTAATGTTGCCTGTTTTGTTGAATCCAAGTGATGGCAGGTGTGCCAGCCACTACACCGTGAAGAGGATGGTGTCCAAAACTACAAACAACACATTAACAGTTAAATGGTCACTATCTCTGACCCGTCCCAAGAAAACTTCTACCAAATTGATGGCCCCTCCAAACCAAAACGAAAACTGTTTCAAAAAAAATTAATGGCCCAGCAGAATAATGGCCCGTCCGAAGAACCCTACAAAATTCAATACTAATTAAAACCCAATAAAACGTAAGATAATTAAGCGACTTTAAAAATCCCAAGAAAATTCCCTCAAATCCCATACTGTATGTGTTTCATTAAAAAAGTTAATATAAGGAAACTTTAAAATCTGGTGCTTGGTTCGAGACCTTTCAGTAAACAAAAAAAAAATAATTACTTATTAAGTAAGCAACGTTAATTAATTATAAAACAATGAGCAATTAAATCAAGATAACAAAAAAAATAAAATTGTTTTAGTAAACTAGTTTACAAAAAAATTATGCCCTATTCCATTGGCACCAAAAAAAAGAACATATTCCCTAGCTACCAAAAGTTAATTAACAATCACTTAACTAGTGTAAAATAAAAGGTAATATATCCATACGATTGTATTTAATCGTAGGTAAAAGCCCAAAACATATTTATTGATCTTTATTTTTACTTGGCATAACAAATAATAAGTAGGTTTCTGACTGATAATTTAAATAGTTCAATCACGATATATTTACTTGTTTGCTTTTTTTGTCTTAAAAAAAACACTCTATCTTGTAGAATTAGAAGATAACAACAAAATAAAAATAACTTAAATATCATTGATAAATGATAATTAAATAAGGTAAAAAAAAATAAATAACTAATTTTTGTTAAGTATAACAAAAGCCTCTCCGGCCTACTAAATTGACAATTTAAATAATAAATAGGTCTCGAACAGTCACCCAGATACTTATACCCTGAAGAAAAGTCTCAAAAAGAAAAAAATATGACCAGAAAACTTAGTAATTAAAATTTATTACCAAAAGAAGGTAATTTAACCCCAGAAAATTAATTAATACTAAAAGAGACAAAGAATCTATACACAAGCGCCATCTAACGGCGATTTATTAAAACTTTAACGCTAATTAGAGTAGCCAATTAACGTAACTGTCAAAAAAAAACAACAAAAAAAATAATTCAATAAAACTGCGATTTTCGCAATGAATCGACCACAACAAACCCCTTAAATTGATGTAATTAGGGTAATTAATAATTAATTCTTACCGAAATTCGACTTGCCCAACGCATGACGTAATATATAAAAAAATAATGAAAATCCCCTGAACCACCAGCGCGTCGTAAGAAAACCCAAATAAATCTATTAATGTACCGTTTTATACGGAAAATACTCAGTTAAAATAAGTCTAGAAGAACTTACCCAAGATGTTAAGGGGTATTTTCAACTGACACGTGATCCCTGCGGCGTCGAACTGCAAGTCCTGCAATGCAGATTTCTTTCCCGAAACAGCCAAAAGGCAACGCAAACCAACAAAATTCACACAAAACCAAAGGTAACTTAAATCGGGAAAGATTTTTGGGAAATTTGCAGCACAAATCCTATAAAGATGGCTTGAATACCAGTAGCTGCAAATTTTCCTAGTTCTCGGCTTGAAGAATGACGTGAAAGTGGTAAAACATGGCCGATGGCCCTTGTCCTTCTCAAAAAGCACCAGTGGGCGCACGCACATCGCTGCTAATTCTAGGAATTTTCTCGCCCCTAAATTGGCAACATCGCTACACATTTTGAGTGGCAGCGTGGTGGCAACCCACGCTGCCCAAATAACATTCCCTCGAACTGTCATCTGTCTTGTCAAAATATATTCAAACAAAATTATACAACAACCCAGAATAATAAATGTTTACAATTTTAATGCAAAGAGGATAAAATACAAAGAACTTGTACAAAAGAGACTCTAGAGGCAAAGGAAACTGCGCTGGCCCTTGTGAACCCACGACAACTGTTGGGAATGGAAAATAAAAGTAAACAAACTAAGGTAAATACGGAAGGTAATGTAAACAAACCTACCTACCTAGCCAATAAAAGCAAAACTGCTAAGGAAATGTAATTTCTAGACAAACCCACAAGCTGTCGAGGATTGTATATAGGGGGAAAAACCATACCGAATACCTAGAGCAGTGGTGCCCAAACTTTTTTCTATGGCGCCCCCCTTTTTGAAATTAAGAAATGGTCGCGCCCCCCATTTACCAGGACTATACAAAAGCATTTCTTTTACTAAATAAAAAGGCATTTATTTACAAACATAACATTTGAACACTAATTTTATCTAATGCGAAGTATGGTGCTGCATTTCCTTAACAAGGTCGGAAATTCTTGGTTTTATCTTTGAAAGTGTGCAACGTAGGTTCTGCTATCAACATCAAGCAGGCTCCGTTTTTTTGTTTTAATTTTTATTAAAATAGAAAATACTTTTTCACATAAGTAGGTTATTGAGAATGGTATGTAAATTTCAAAGCAATTTCCGCGATTTAGGTATAGATGGGAAGATATTTTATCCAAAAGGTAGTAATCACCAAATTTTCAAACACATTTTTCGCCACTGATTCATGTTTTCAGTCGATTGCTTGTTCTTGCATTTTTTCTTGAAAGGATGTTTATATCAAAATTAAAAGGAATTTAAGCAAATTTATGTTCATCATTATCATGTAAATTAGGAAAAAATTGTTGAAAATCATCGAAGACACTTTCTAAATGAAGTATAATATATGTTGTAATGTCTTCGTTTTTAGCCGTGTCGTCACTATTCTCCATTAATGAAGCCAATTTCGGAAATAAGAAAACATTTGGTGTTTGAGCTTGCAGACGACGTTTCCATACATAAATCTTTTTTTTATATTTAAACTGATTGTGAGTTTAAAGATAAAAATTTGTATTAATTTTTCTGAGCTCTCGCGCCCCCCTTAATGTTGCTTCGCGCCTCCCCAGGGGGGCGCGCCCCACAGTTTGGGAACCACTGACCTAGAGAAACAAAATTTGATTACGAACCCCTGACAGTTAATTCAAAATACAAACATTTTAAAGGTAAGTCCCTGTTTAAATTAGAAACTATTGATTTATACAAAGTGAATCTAACCTACTTAATAAGCTTGGTTTAGTCAATAGTGAAAGATGTACCTCAAAATTAATGTTGCATCGAACAAAATTAAGGTCAGTTATCGACTCGAGGGTCTCGAGGTATCTTATGTTAATTTTTTAGTACACCATATTGCAAGGGGAAAAAGCAACGTAAAGCATAAGGTAGGATACCAAAGGCGATAGAAAAACAGAAGTAACCCAGCAATTACAATCAAATTTGGAGCCTTTTGCCAAAAATAAACTGCAAAAAAAATGAAAACCGACCTGCATTAAGGTCAAACTAAATTATTAAAAACAAACCTAGGAATAAAAACTAACCGTGACAACATGTGTATGAATATAATAAGCAATAATATGTATATAACATTATCCTATAAGCTATATAATTACACACTATCTCTATAACCGTAACATTCGGCCATCCTACTTTTTAGTCGCCCTCGACTTCCTTTTATTGTCCCTGAAAGAAAAGTAATTTCAATATTATATTTAGTTTTATGCTCAAAAAAAAAGAGCTTTGTTTTTACTTTTTGTACTGGTATTTGAGTTTCTTTTATGTACTTTTTTATGCTCCCATTAGAGCTCTGCTTTTTTTTGTATTTTTTAAGTTTGTATGCTCCTATTAGAGCTCTGTTTTTTTTTTAAGTTCTTATGCTCCTATTAGAGCTCTTCTTTTTTTAAAGTTTTTTATGCTCCTATTAGAGCTCTGCTTTTTTTTAGTTTTTATGCTCCTATTAGAGCTCTGCTTTTTTTAAGTTTTTATGCTCCTATTAGAGCTCTGCTTTTTTTTTAAGTTTTTATGCTCCTATTAGAGCTCTGCTTTTTTTTAAGTTTTTATGCTCCTATTAGAGCTCTGCTTTTTTAAGTTTTTATGCTCCTATTAGAGCTCTGCTCTTTTTTTTTAAGTTTTTATGCTCCTATTAGAACTCTGCTTTTTTTACGTTTTTATGCTCCTATTAGAGCTCTGCTTTTTTAAGTTAGCCTTCTAACAGATCTAAAAGTTCGTCTGTACTGTTTATTGAACTATCCGAATCGGATTGTTCCCAAACTCCACCAGTATATATTTTTAGCTGATCCACCGGGACAGTTACTGAATACTTTTTATACCCTTTCATGCCCTTTAGAGCAGAAATTGTGTATCTGTCATTCGTATGGACTTTACTAATTTTATATGGCCCCCATACTTAAGACCCGTTTTTTTATAAACTTTTGTGCAGTTTCTGAACCAGCCCAAAGTACAAGATCACCCACTTTATAAGATTTTGCAGTTTCCTTTTAGAGTCAATTTTTTTTTTTTCATTTTTAATGCCTGTTTATCCATATTTTCTTTTGCAATCTGTGAATCTTGTGTTCTGTTTACCTCTGCAGTAGTACAGTGTAAATCAGGATGTTTTAGTTGGTCAAACCCAAACATTAATTTATGAGGGGTCATTCCTGTACTAGAATTTATGGAGTTTTTAATTCCCCATACTACATCCAGTAAAACTAAACACCATTCACTTTCGTCAGATATACTTGTATTAAAGGCAGTTGTTAACGTTAGGTTATACCTTTCTACTTGACCATTTGATCTGGGTGAAACTACAGCATTTAGAATGTGTTGAAATTTATATTCTTGAGAAAAGTCTTTAAATTGTTTACTTTCAAAAGCCTTCCCGCAGTCTGAAACAATTCTTTTAGACACAGAAAATAAACTGAAAAGGTCTTTTAAAAGTCTTATTGTTTCCCCAGATTGACCTGTCTTTGATAGTCTTGCAAATAAATATTTAGAGTATGAGTCTACTAGCATTAATATATAAGAATATCCACCCACGCTTTTTGTATGTGGGCCATGTATGTAAAGGCTGATTAGGTTTGTCAATTGGAAAAAAGAAAACCCTCTTTTCTTCCATATTGACTACGTTTATATGCACAGTCTAGGCAGGCATAAACATACTTTTTTTTGTAAAATAATAAACTTTATATTTTTTGTATATTTTAATAACAATTTAGATCTGTTAGATCTTTGCCTTACCCAAATATTTGTTGTAGTTGCTCTCTTAAATTGTTGCTAAATTATTAATTACCACTAAAAAGCTGCTTTAAGTAGAATCAGGTACTTATTTAAATATGTAATTTTTTTATGTATATAATTAATTTTACCAGATCGTTGCGTAAAACGAAGAAACAAAACTTCACAACGTACTGTTATCTTAAAATTTAATTAAACAGGATCCTCCTCCTTCTTCTTAAATTTAACCAGTTATCCAACCGGTGAATTATTGCAAATACTTACTGCCGTTGGTGTAAAGCCGATTTATTTTTACCAAGTTCAGTTGAATGTCATTTTTGTTCGCACGTACAAACATGTTAGTAAAAGCAGACACACCTCTAATTCGTTCCCTTATTAGTTAATACAAAAATAAAAAGTATTATTTTTTGTATTAACTTCTATGAACTAAAAAAATAAATTGAAAAAATTATTTAGCAAAAATCTTTTTAGTTTTTTTAGAGAAACAGCTTCCTTTAGCTTTTAAAAATAAATAAATAATTAAAATCCACATTTTTATTATTTCTATTTCTTTGTAAGGCTAAAGAAATTTTATAGTAATAGCAAAAAATAGCAACGCCGGATTTTTGCAAGTATTCACTTTTGTGGTCCCTAAATCAGGAAACACAGATTTTTAATGCCGTCGGTCTGCCTAAAATACACCTTTGGTAATAACAGTGACTTAAAAAAAGTATGAAATAGTGCACGTTTTCTTATAACAAATAGATCTTATGTATCTTTAAATAAGTAAATTTAAATTTTTAAACTCAAACCTTCAGTTAGCTTTATTTAGGAGGGGTAACATTTTCTCACATATTGGGTTCTATCAATCTAAAAATTTATTTTTCTTTGCCCATATTTTAAACTTAAATTAAGAAGAATCATATTATATCAAAATATATATATATATATATATATATATATATATATATATATATATATATATATATATATATATATATATATATATATATATATATATATATATATATATATATATATATATATATATATATATATATATATATATATATATATATATATATACTCCTATTGATCATTGATCATATTCAAAATTAGAAAATTATTGTGAGAAACGCGTTGGAAAACTCTATTTTTCATAACTCATTCTTTGCGGAACTTGCTTCCGCGTTCCGCAGAAATCTGCTTGTTACGAAAAACTGTGCTTTTCCCAACTGGTTGCACAAATAACTATTATTTAACCTTTTTCGCATTTTCTGTCTTCTTTTTTTTATTATTTTGAATAAATCTTTAGCCCATTTAAATTATAAAGATAAGAGACAATTTTTCTTTTGATACCTAAATGATGAATAACTGTTTTCTGCAATCGGTCTTTTGCACTAACCGGATATTCTATATAATGATAAGAAAACTTATTTTACTCATATATCTTTAAGTATGTGCAGCATGCAGTAGTCAATTAATTATTTTTTTTTATTTTGTCGTCGTAGAGTGGACATTAAAAATATTGTTGACACAGTAAATTGAAAATAACTTTTGGTTATTCACTATTAAATAAACACTTTAATACTCTTTAACTAAGAGAAAACTAAAGAATTAAATATTTTTAAAGTAACATAACTTAATTAACTCAAATATGAAGATATTTAAACTGAATATAAAATTAAAGTCCATATTTAACCCGTAACTACTACTATCCTAAAAATGTTACCTGCTCACTACTATGGGGTCCCAGGGACCCATTTTTTAAAAACCGATAAATTTGGAAAAACATTTTTTTTTCAAATATTTATTAAAAAGTAACTCGCAACATATTATTGTAAATATCTACAGGTCTAAAAACCTATTAAAAACAATTAGAACATATTAGATTAGCGCATTTTAGACAAATGGGAATTTTACACTTTTGGCAGCAGTTGGCAGTTTTTCTGTCCTTTCCAGGGGGGCATAATCTACATCGAGGCCCTTTTGATCTTGCAGGTATTTCTAGAGGCATTGACTCCTCCTCCATTTCAATTCCAAGAATATTAGCCGTCAAACTTCGAATTTGCCGCGAATCATTTCTGTTGGAAATTCTTTTCATCATAAATGGTTTACACAGGTCGAAAGCTAATTCTTTCAAATATTTGTATCGTAAAATTTCTTGATTATTTTTTCGAAATTAAGAATGTTTTGCAAATTTGGTTCAAGAGGTAATTTATCTCTAGTTAAATGATTATTTAAATTTTTTATTTCGGTTAGCAATTCGTTAGGATCTATTATTGAGTTGTGCAGTGTATTAATTTTTGCAAAAGTAATTGCAACTTCGATTTTAGTAAGAATATCGTATATTGATTGGTAAATTAGTGTTACTTGATTTATTATTGTGTGTGTTAAGTAATATTGATGAAAATCAGTTTGATCTAAATCAATTTTTTTTATTATTTCTTCAATTTGAAGAATACGTGATTTTAGGATGTTTTCATTATGTGTAATGTTCGATATTATAATTTTAAATTTGTTAATTGATGAATCCAAGAGTGTTATTTGGTTTATAGCATCAATTTTTAATTGATTTTGATTATTTTGTATTTTTCTTATTTTTGCGTCAATTTGTTCCGCGTCGTTTTGGTCTAGATTTCCAGTTATGCATTTCATAAATGAACCTAAAGGGTTAAATAGGCCTCTTTTATTTTGGAATAAGTCTTTGTCGGGATAATTTGTTCTATTAGATTTTCTATGTGTTTTTCACGTGTATATAGTGAAGTAAGAGTGTTAGAATATTCTTTATAATAATTACTGTTATTTTTAATTTTAGTAGACATTGTTTCTACTTGATTTTTAATAGTTTGAAATTTATCGATTAGAGAGGCAAGATCGATATTTTGAATAAAGGTCCATTGATTTGATTCTAATTGTGCGGTCCCTAGCCTGAAGGGTAGGATTCCGGGATGATCGTTTAAGTCATGAAATTTTACTGAGTCCCCGAGGGTCCAGCTCCATCTGGAATAATAGGCATAATTTTAGATTCGTTTATATGAATTATTTCTTTTCTTTTTGTTTTGGGGTTTTCTATTTCTATTTTATTATTTTCTAATATACTTGTTAAAATAAATGGTCCTAAAAATTTCTTTTTAATTTTTCCCGATCGTTTGTCTGATTTTTTATAAACTTGTGATCCTATTATTAGCTCTTTGGAAGTTTTATCTTTATTGATTTTATCGATAATTTTTTGTTTTAATGCCTTCGATTCTTCGGCAACTTTATTATAAAGAATTTGTGTATTATTTTTATGATTATTTAAATATTCGGTATATACATGAGAAGGTATTAGATCCATAGGGTCTCTAGAATCAGTGTGTCCAAAGACAAGTTCGTATGGACAAAAATTTGTACTTGAATGAATAGTGTTGTTGTAAGCAATAATTGCATAGGGCATTAGTTTAGTGACGTCTGCTTCCGGGTCTGATTCGCGTAATATTCGAATATGTTCGATTAGCGTAGAATGTAGGCGTTCCACGGGTGAATTTGATTCATGGTGATAAGGGGTAGTAAAATGGACTTTAATATTATGTGTTTTTAATAAGCCGTCTACTACTTCGTTTTGGAACTCAGAACCATTATCTGATATTATCTGTTTAGGGATTCGTAGAAAAGAGAAAAATTTAACTAATTGATCACAGCATGATACTGCGTTTCCGGTATATGGGAGAGCTTGTGCATATTTTGAAAATTTGTCTATAATTGTTAAAAATTTTTGTTTACCTATAATGAATGTGTCGATATGTATTATTTCAAAAGGTTTGCTGGGGGTTTCTGTTAAGATAAGAGGTTGATTAGGGGTCTTCTATTATATTTTGATCTTTGACATATTTCACAGTTGTTAATGTATTTTGTGACGTCAGACTTTAATGATTTCCAATAATAATTTGTTTTAAGATATTTGCACGTATCATCTATTCCGCGGTGATTTGTTTTACCTTCGTGTCTATATTTAATCAATAATTTCTTTCTTCTGGTTGAGCATTATTTATTAGTTTTGTGCATTCTATTAATTTAAAGTTATTAAAATGATTTTTCATTGCTTGTTGAAAATAAGGCCGTAGTTCTTTTGAGAATAAGTATAAATGTGTATTTTTATTTGTTAAGTATTCTTTTAGAAAATTTGTAATAGTATCGATGTTAGTTGGCAGCGTTGCATGAATAATATGATTTCCGTCAAAATTTTCTCGTTCGGTTTTAATATAGTTATCATAGGGTGATTTTTTGATAATAAATTGATAGGGCTTATTATTAATAATTTCGTCTAATATGGTCATATTAGAATAATTCTCGTTCGCGTTTGTACTATGAACAGTGTCTATCGTTGGTGGGTTAATTACCGGTGTTTGTATTATTGGTGGTTGATTAATCAGTGATTGATTTATTGGTGGTGGAATTTGAATGTCTGAAATAATATTGATTTTTTTTGTATTCTGTTTTTCTTGGCTGTTATTTTCAATTTGTTTAAGAGCGTCTGAAACTAATTCAGGGTTAAGATATTCGGGATTAAAGTCGCTGTTTAAAAATTGGGCAATATCGGTATTTATATCACCTGGATCGTTGAATAATGATTCGGATTCGATAGCATGTAAAGGGATACGACTAAGTGCGTCACAGTTGGAATTTTGTTTTCCTTTTTTGTAAAAGATTTCGTAATCGAATTCTTCCAATTTTAAGCGCCAACGGACGAGTTTGGAATTTGGCTCTTTAAGGTTGAATAACCAAACTAAGGGTCGATGATCCGTATAGATTTTAAATTTTCGCCCATATAGATAGGGTCTAAAATATTTACAGGCCCATACTATGCCTAACAATTCTTTTTCGATCGTTGAATAACGTTGTTCTGTTTCATTAAGGGTGCGTGAAGCATAAGCTACAGGGTTATCATTTGGAGGGTCGCCTTGAGAAAGAACGGCGCCAAGGGCAATATTCGAAGCGTCTGTAGTCAGGACAAAGGGTTTTTCGAAGTCTGGGTATTTAAGAATAGGTGCATTAATCAATAATTCTTTTAGGTGATTAAAGGATTCTATAAAGGAGGGTGAATGTGTGACTTTGGCTCCTTTTTTAAGACAAAGAGTTAAAGGTTTTGTAATTTTTGCGAAGTCTTTAATAAATCTGCGATAATATCCAGCAAGTCCCAAAAATGATTTTATATCTTTTTGAGTTTTTGGTATTGGAAAGTTTTTGACTGCGGTGACTTTATCAGGATTGGGCTTTACTCCGTCACTGGTAATTTTATGACCTAGATAAGCGACTTCCTTATGCAAGAATTCTGATTTATCTAATTGGACTTTAAAATTTGATTGTCGAAGTCTTTCAAAAACTGCCTTTAATCGTTCAATATGTTCTTGAAGTGAGGTGGAAAAAATAATTATGTCATCTAAGTATACAGAACAGATTTCGTTTTGAAGTCCGCGTAAAACATTATTCATTACCCTTTGAAAGGTGGAGGGGGCGTTTCTAAGGCCAAATGGCATGCGCTTAAATTCGTAATGGCCCGTATCAGTTGAAAAAGCTGTTTTGGGTATATCATTAGGGTCCATTTCTATCTGATGAAATCCTGTTGCCAAGTCTAAAGTAGAAAAATATTGTGCTTTACCTAATTTATCTAAGATATCGGTAATATTTGGCAAGGGAAATTTATCGGGTATCGATTTATCGTTAACTTTTCGATAATCTATGACAATACGCCACTTGCGCACTCCGGACGCGTCTAATTTTTGGGTACTATCCATATCGGACTACTCCAAGGTGAAGTTGAGTTTTGAATGATCCCGTTTTGTAGCATTTTGTCAATTTGAGATTTTACTTCTTTTTGTGAATTTCGGGGTATCGATATGTCTTTGTGAATATTGGCGTTTCATCTGTAAGATTGATTTTATGTTTAATTTGATTGGTAAAAGTTAGAGGGATGCCTTCGCAATAAAAGATATCGCGGTACTCGTAACATAAGTTTCTAATGGCTTTATATTCTTCTTTATTGCAATGCGCTAAACGTAAATTCTTTAAATTTTGTTTTTGTAAATTATCAATATGTTCATTTAATTCGGTATCGGTTTCCATTTTTTCAATAAAGTTAATTTCGGCTTCATTTAAAATCTCGATTTTTAAAGGTTCAAATAATGTTATTTTTACAGGGTTTTCGGTAGAGTTAGTTATAAGTGTAGTAGCAAAAGAGTCAATTACTTCTACTAAAGCTTCTGGCATTTCTGCGCAACCAAAATTTGTGTATTCTAAAATACCTATACCGTTTGATTGATCGACAGGTAATTTTACTTTTTGACTTGTACGAGGGGGTAAAATTATTTCTATTGTTTCAAAGTTATGTATACCAGGTAAATTATTTTGATAGTATAAAGGCAATGTAGTATTTTTCATTTTTAATAAACAATTTTTTAAATCGATATTCGCGCCTACATGTGTCAAAAGGTCAATGCCTAGTAAGCCGTCGAATTTGGGTGAAAAATCGAAAAGGTAAAATTTATGATTTTCTGGACAATTAAATGATGGAAATATTGGTATATTTGCAACTTCATTGTGAACTGAGGTCGCATGCGCTGTTCTAACAGAAAAAGGTTCTAAAAAGATTAAATTTGCATAATTTTTATAGGCTAATTTTGGTTTAATAAAACTTTTACCGCTACCAGTGTCTATTAAAAATTTAGCATTTATTTCGGGTATAAAAACTACTGGTAGATCTGAATGTGTATAATTATTTAAAGGTATTAAGTTTGGTTCTCTGAAATTTGAGACTCCTGAAAATTTTGATTTTCGTTTAGTAAATTTTGATCTTCGTAACATGAAAAATTTTCGTATGGGTTATATTCGTCTGCGTAAGAAGAATAATACGAGGTGTCATAATTATTTTCTTGCAGTGTATATTCATCATATTCCGGATAATAATTTTCGTTATTTGAATTAAAATTTTGATAATTAGAATTAGAAGGTTCTGTATCTTGATTAATTGGTTCAACCGATTGGTTGAATAGTTCTTCTGCTATCCAATTACGTTTGGGTTGTACTACGGGTTTTGGTGTGTTTCCCGAAGAGGTATCCATCGGTTCCGGTTTTTGACGTGATATACCGCTAAATTTTGCATTTCGCTGATTTAAATTTGGGTTAAAATTTGTAAAATTAGGTCTTGGATTAAACTGTGGTCTTTGTACAAAATTTTGATTATTGGGTCTTTGATTAAAATGCGGAGGCGTGGGTCTAAATTGACCAAAGCCTAAAAATTGATTTTGGTTCATAAAATTCGGATTTATAGGTCTATTTGGTATAAAATTATTTTGGGAAAATTGTGGTATATAACTTGGAAAATGCGTTGGTTTTGCATTAACTGCATAATGCGTTTGTTGGGGCATATTTTTACTTTTTTGATTATTAAAATTTACTGTTGTTTTAGATGTAATATTGTTACGATTTTTATAATATAGAAAATTTTCTTCCTCTTGTGCAAAACACATAGCTTGTTCAAGAGTAGTTGGGTTTTTTAATCTAACTACCAATTGCATGTGGTAATTTAATCCATTAATAAAAGTTTTTAAAATTAAATTACCGTATTCTGAAATTTGTAATAATTTCTTTTCGCGGGTTTCATTAGTCATATTAACTTTGGAAAATAATAAACTGCGTAAATCCTGTAAACGTAGACCAAATTGTTGTGGTGTTTCATTTTTTTCGGGTTTTAAAGTAATAATATCTTGGATTACACAATCTATAGATCGTTGATCTGAAAAAGTTGCAATAATCGCGTTTTTAACTAGTTCCCAGGTTGTTAATTCTATGCGAGAAGCAATTTGATCCGCCGCTCTGCCTACGAGTTTGTTTAAAATAGTATCAAATAAACATACGTTAATAGGTGCTGTACGGTTAGTAGTATCTTTATGTGTATTATAAAAATTGTCGCAAGCATTAATAAATCTATTAATAATTTTTGGATTGCCATCAAACAAAGGAATATTATCTGCTTGATACCTTATTAGCTGATAATTAGGTTGATTTGTCCCTGCGGGATTTTGTTGTTGAGTTGTCATTTTTATAAATTATTATTAAAAAGAATTAAATAAAATTTGTAATTTTATGAGTTAAGATTAACGTAAATAAACTGATATTAATTATTGAAAAATTTACCACTTATAATGGAAATAAAATATCAATAAATCAATAGTAAAATATATAAAAGGAAATGGTTAAAAGGATGCACTTACAGTAGTAAAAATGTTGCGTGGGTTGCAATTTTCATTCCTAAACTAGGGTTTCCAATAGGATGAGCGATGCTGTCTCCTCCCTGGACTATAACTACGGTTTCCAATAGGATGAGCGATGATGTCTCCTCCCTGGACTATAACTACGGTTTCCAATAGGATGAGCGATGATGTCTCCTCCCTGGACTATCTATGAGGCTGGCGATGCTGTTCCCCGACTCGCACCAATAGGACGTGTGGGACGATTCTTGTTCCCTATTCCCTGGTCGTGAGAACCTGCACACTCTTTTGTAATAATTTGGAAGTTCTTTTTGCCACAAATCGTTGAAACGAACCGGTAAACACGCACGATGCGCAAACCGTTAGCAAAATCCGATCCGACTGCGCCAGTTAATAACTTCAACTCGGGAAAGTTATTTTTAAAAAATTTATTTTATTACTCGAGAGATGTACAAGAACTGAAGCTTAAAATGATTTTACTTATATTTATAATATTTGTTTTGCTGATACAGCTGGGAACATACTAGTCTAAAATCTAAGAAAAGCGTGTAATTAAGCAACGTAGCAATTCTCACGGGAATGTAACTGTAGCGTACATTTTTTGCCAATTTTATTCGCTAAGATGCCCCCCGGTATGCCACTGGACCTTATAATTTTAATCTACATAGGGCTAAATTAGCCCCTTAATACAACAAATGATATTGCCAAATTTAAAAAGAATCGAGCAAATATTTTTTAAAATAATAATAAAACATTATTATTTTTTTAAGAAGTAATCACCCTGTATCTTGAAAACCGTGCATATCCGGATCCATGTTTATAGAAACTTTTTCTCATAATTTTAAACAAGAAATCGCCCATTACAATATCTCCGTCTATTTTTCGAACACCCTGTATTATTCTTCTCACGTAATTTCAAACTGTTTTAATTGGGAATTTGATTTTTTTTATTATATTTAGCCAGTTTATGTATTAATAACACGTATTTTTAATATATTAAAATGCACTGGCTCGTTGTTTTTATAGGAATAAAAAATTAAAACACTTGAAGGACCGTATTAAGTTTTAGAAATGCGTTAAATTATGTTTTTATTAATCAGATACTTGCTTACAAATGTTAACTCTGTTTTTTTTTAAATAAAAACTTGGATGTATACTAATGACAAATAAATGTAAAAACATTTTGGGTACAATTACGAAATTAACAAAAATATTTTTTGTATTAAGTACAATGTTGCCAAAGAAACGTCGTCTGTAAATTAAATAAATTATGTACAATATTTGAATTAAAACAAACCATATCTAGCATATTTAGTTTACATGCATTGTAAAAGAACCTTAGCAAAATGAGCAATGGGCAAAATGAGCAATGGGCAAAATGAGGAATGGGCAAAATGTATTTTTAAAGTATGAAAAACCAGTGCTGCACTGCTACTTTTATTTGGCCTTTACGTTTGACTTTAACAGCTAAAACAACAAAATATACACAACCCATTGAGCGACGCCTCAGAAATTAAACTTGTTTTGAATTTTCCAAAGGTACTATTACCGGTTTTTAGAGGACATACCAGTATGAATAAAGTGAAAAATGCATGTAGTTACACTCTTCTATTCTTTTTTTTTTATAAAAATCTTAAATATTAATAAAATGGCTGAAAAAAGCTACCAAATTATATATTTTTAAAAAAAGGATGAACAGACCTTTTATTCCAAAGGGTGTTTTATCAAAAAAAAAAGTTATCTTATTAATTTTTTTTAACTTTTTGATGTTCATTTGTTTCTTTTGTTATGCTTTAAAAAAATAAATAAAATGCTGATAACTTTTATTCAGGAAGTTTTTTTCTATCATTTTTAGTTAGCGTTGTAAGTGGGTGTCAAAATGTAAATGACAACCCTGTACTTTAAAAAATAAAATAATAAATTAAAAGTTGGCTTAATTGTTATAAAAAATTGTTAAATTGTATTTGCACTTTGTTAAAAAAGAGTTTTTAAAAATAATATTACGTGATTTCAAAATACCTTTTTAAAGTTTTAAACTTCAATAGGGTAACAATGCAAAATAAATGTAGAACTAGCTAAAGAAACCTAGCAAAAACGATGCGATAAATGTAGAATGTTTTAGAAGATTTAATTTTAAATTTAAATATAATTTGCTTTCTTGCAGCCGCAGTCATTGCAAATACGTGGTAAGTTCTCTTGGAAACTCGTTTCTTCACTAAAAATAAATAAGAATGGACGTTTACGAACTTTGTGAAAAGGTTCGGATTGTAAAATGGTATTTCCAAAGAAAATCATATCGACAAATTCATGAATCTTTTCCCGAATCATTTGAAAACAGACATATACCATGTCTAAAAACAATTTTTAAAATTATCCAAAATTTTGAGACCCAAAACATAAAAAACAGGAACTCGTAAATGAAGAACGGGAATTAAAAGAGTCATTAATTTGTGTTACTGCTGAACAAGACCCCACTGTAACCAGTAGACAACTTGCTGTGGTAACAGATTTATCGCCTACTACAGTTAAAAAGAGTCTTAAAAAAATAGTTTCCGATCCTAAAAGACCCGAAAAACACATGAAATTTTTCCCGAAGACCAATTTCGACGTATGGAGTTTTGCGAATTAATAATGGAAAGGACAAATAAAGATGAAAACTTTTTTAGATCGATTGTTTTCACCGATGAATCGACCTTTTTATTATTAAATTGACATAATCCAACTCAAGTTCGACATTGGTCTCGTGAAAACCTACACAGGTATTTTGAGGTTCGAACCCAGTATCCTCAAAAATTGAATGTTTGGGCTGATATGGTGGGAGAACACCTTATTAGACCATTTTTTATTGAAAGCAATTTAACTGCAGCAATTTATTTGAATCTGTTACAACAACAAATTGTACCGGCAATTCGCCAATTATTAGAAGTAAGATTTGGTAGTATTTGGTTTCAGCAAGATGGTTGTCCCGCTCACAATGGACCTAATGTTCAAGAATATTTGAACAATACGTTTCCTAACCGTTTGATTAGTAGACCTTGAACCATTTTGTGGCCCGCGAGTTCACCAGACCTTGCTTCTTAATGATTTCTTTTATGGGGTTATTTAAAAATAAGGTTTATGGTCATGATAGGGTTAATAATTTAGAAAAACTTCGAATAAAAATCGAAGAAGCTTTTCAAACTATCAGCCCTAACATGCTAACAAACGTTAGACGGGGGTTTGTTTGAATATTTATTATAATTTTATTTTAGAGTATTTTTATGTTTATAATTATTTAATTATTCATTGCGTACTATTTTAATTTTAGAAATGAGTTTTGGGTTTAGAGAACTTACTTTTTATTTTGCTTTGGCAATCAATGAACTGATAAATAAAGCTGTTGGTATTTAATTCCCTATTTATACAGATTAGACCGCATAAATTTATTTTTCGCAATTTTCAAGCGCGCCTTAAACCATATAACACACACGTCCGAAAGCATATTACAAACTGAGATCTCGTTCGGTTAATCATGGATGTTTATCGATCGAAGCGGACAGTAGTAAATTCATCACTTCCCTGCCCGTGTTTCTACTACACTGGACCTGTCTGTATATTTATTTAAAAAATTTCAGTGTTGCTGGTAAAAACCAATATTTTTAATATTGATTATAAAAATTATACTTTAAAGATAACATTACAAGCATAATTTTAAACGTTTTTTTTTTTAATTATTTTGATAACTAAATTCGTCACGTTATATAGACGTTACCTACTTTACTATTATTATCTGTTTCTAAGGACCAAAAAAAACCACTTGACGATAGAATTTAAAATTATGCTATGCATATACATAAGCTACTAACCCAAAACAGACGAATTTGCAATTTTAATTTAAAATATACATGAGTACGACTATTTTCCATAAAAATACACTGGCCTACCGTTGAGAATTTTTTTTTTAATATTTTAGCTACAAAACAGTTTTCCTACGTTACGTTTCCCTTTTTATTGCTCAATGATAAAACGTATTTCTGGTAGTGCTCACTACATTAAAAGCATTACATATTTACTAAACATTTAATTCATTTTAATTTTTTTTTAATAAAGTTTAGGTCAATTGTGTTTTTAAATAATTTTGTAAAAAATATTAAACTTAAAAGTTTTTTGAGCCTGCTTGTCTTTTAAATTAATTTGATATTTTAAGTTAATTTATATCTGTTTTAAACCGAAGTTGCATTAATTAACTTTATTAAGAATTTTGGGTGATAAATATTTTTTCTAATTAAATAAAATAAGCGGTTGGTCAAAAATATTTTTTTTATATAGTTGCAAAAAATAAACAAGAAATAATAGTGTTGATGATTTCTAAACTAACTTTTAGAGATTTCAATTTTTCAATGACATCTTAAGACGGGTTTTGATCTCATTAGTCATTAGACAAGCTAGTCGAAGGTGATAATCTCTAAAAATCCCATTACCTAGACAAGCACACATATTTAATTTTTATAAAGTTTTTAGGTGTAGTTTGCTAATACGGCAAAAATAGATTTTTTTAAAAAATATAAACAAAAATTTTGCAGATAGCTGTCTTATAAGCTAAAAAAAAAGGTGCTCAGTAAAAATATATTTAGCTGTTTATTTAAATCGTTTTGATTAGAGTTCTTAATATATCATTTGGTTAGCCATTGAAAAAGTTATAGTAACTTAATACAACTTTAATAAATGTATTCAAAGAATTGTAACAAACAGTTAAAACAACTACTTTGAAAAGGTAAGTTTAAGGTCTACACTAACAACTTAAATACTTATTAATTTATTTGAGTCTAGTTAACCAAGGTAATTGGAAAATTTATTGTCAGTAGGTCTGTAAAAAAGTCAGCCATTTTCGTAATTATAAGATCAATAGCCCAAATCTAATAAAATCCTATTATTAATCCATTAAGCTTAATATGTGCCCGAAATTAGATTGATTTTTCAGGCGTCCACAATCCTAATGTTTAAAAAAAAAGTTTTAATTTATTATTATTATTTTATTTCTACATATTTTTTTACTAAGATATGCTAAGGGGTATAGTAAAAGTGCATCCCGATGTAAACCCTCAAAAGAAACGTACGCAGTTTATGTTAGTTGGTATGTTTTTTCTTATTTTCAGTTACTAATAAAATTATTAAGGTATGTACATAATTCAAATAATTCATTACCACCGAGATTTCTAGAAGAATTAAAACCGTCTTTGACTTTTCTTTCAAGCATTTTCTTCAAGTTGTCTACAAAATACGCATGTGATGGAAATGCGTTAAAAATCGCCTCTTTCCATTCCTCCCATGTTTTGTTGTACTCTGACAATATCAGATCAGACCGACAATTAATCATATTACTAGGGCAATTGAAAGCTCAGAATTCAGATATTTTATTACATTTTAAAGGTAAGTTACAAACGATAATTTTCAAATATTAGAATATAAAATATAAGGTTTTTGGTTGCCGTTTTTTGTTCTATCGTATTAGAAAGCAGAAGAGATTTTATATAAATATAAATGCAAACCCTACAAGTTTATATTTTTTAATACTTTTATTGCTTAAACAATTACTTACGTTTAAAATAGCACTTTTTCCATGCTTTTATGTTCATGACAGTCCACCTTTTCTGATTGGTGGTCCTTTTGCAGGTAGCTACAATACAATTGGTGGATAATATGCTACAAGAAACATTTATCATCCTTAATAAACATAAGAATCACCACCAATTTAAGCTAATTAAAAAAGTTCATTTTACTTTTAATGTGACTTGAGGTTGCTTCGTGAATTATCAATATTTCCTATTGACATAACCTGACCTTTTACCAGATCTAGCACAATGCGCTCCTCCGGAAACTTTTTTAAGCCATTAATTTAGGTTTGGATTTTCAGATCATGATTCCCAAAATAAAAGGTTTTTTGTTTAGCCTTTACGTATTCCAGAGCACAGTTATACCATCAACCATATCTTTTTCTTACATTTTTTTTTTCTTTTCAAAACTAATCCCATTCATAGTTTAGTATACTTCACTTTTATATTAATTTAAACAATTAGAAAATAAATGCAGATTAAAGTAAATATCTCTTTCGTAGTATTTTCAATTAATTTTCCATCGGGCATCCGGTTCTCTTTATGGGTATTTTTACGGCTCCCATTTTTTAAAAATTAGCTTATATATAATAATCCCTATCAGCTTTTAATATTACAACACAAAGTTCTATTTTAATGAATCTCCTTATATTTTATCTGAAGAAAGTAGAGGGAGATGATTCGTTTGGCGCCCTCCGCCTCCGGAGGAGCTTATTATCTCGAAATCTTGACGTCATACATTAATTAGGAATCTTGGGTGAGGCTTATTTTAGAGTACTGCGCATGCGCTAAAAAAGTGGAGCCTGTCACCTGTCAAATGTCACCTGTCAACTGTCATATTTCGCGAACCACGTGACTTAGGAAATTTAGCTTACGTGGATGAGTTGTATCTTAGGGTCTTACGCAAGCGCTAAAAAA